>KZ559522.1:0-205894 GCA_002850765.1 Aspergillus taichungensis | reverse complement strand
TTTTTTCTTTTCGCCTCATTCGATAGAGAACGACCGGGATCCGCCTTGTCGGCTTCATCTCTGTTCTTCTCCCGGTCTGGTACACGAAAACTCACCGTCTCTTCTCTCGATAGATACACAGATCGTCTCGTTCAATTACAACTTCTTCTTTTCAACAGACAAAAGTCGATTTACAATCCGTACGTTGGACCATCGCCTTTTCCTAGGACTTCTGCCACATTCCCCTCCTTTTTTTCATTCGAATTTTTCCTATCCGTTTCTCGCGTGCTTTCGTCGTTTCGCCCTGGGTCTCCTTCGATCCGTTTCTCTTCTCCCCCCAACACGGTTCGCAGCATCATCAGACTAACATTTCTTGCTCCCTAGAAATCCTTCATCATGGCCGACGGTTTGAAAATGGGAAACCTTTCCCTCAATGAGTCTCAGCACGCGCCCGCGGGTCCTCCCCCCAACACCGGCCGCGCTGCCTACATCCCTCCCCATCTGCGTCAACGTCCCATGGGCGCTGGCGCCAACTTGGACGGTGCCGCCCCCCCGCCTGGCCCCGCCGCTGGCGGCCCCGGCTATGGTGGCCCTAGGTGTGTATTCTCCCTTCGGTTCCCCAAACCCTCCCACGAATGCAAGCATGGATTGTGCTAACTGGCAGATTTCGTCCGTCCTACAGAGGTGGCTCTCGCGGCGGTAGCTGGGCCCATGCCAACGATTTCAGCCCTCGCGGTCCCAATGGTAACAACACCAACTGGAGCTCCACGGAAGGCTCGCGCCATGCCTTTGATCCCAATGCTTACGGAAACCCAGGTCACGGAGGTGGTGGTGGTTCTTCCTACGCCGCCCGCGGCTCCGGCGACGGCCAGTGGCGCGATGGAAAGCACATCCCCGGTCCCCCCAACCCCCGCGTCGAACTCGAGCTGTTCGGTGCCCCCGACGACCCCTCCAAGCAGAACACCGGCATCAACTTCGCCAACTACGACGACATCCCCGTCGAGGCCTCCGGCCAGAACGTCCCCGAGCCCGTCAACGCCTTCACCAACCCGCCCCTGGATGACCACCTGATCACCAACATCAAGCTCTCCCGCTACCAGACCCCCACCCCCGTCCAGAAGTACTCCATCCCCATCGTCATGAACGGTCGCGACCTGATGGCCTGTGCCCAGACCGGTTCCGGTAAGACCGGCGGTTTCCTCTTCCCCATCCTGTCCCAGGCCTTCCAGAACGGTCCCTCGCAGGCCCCCGCCCAGGCCCCCGGTCAGTTCAGCTACGGCCGCCAGCGCAAGGCCTACCCCACCTCCCTCATTCTGGCCCCCACGCGCGAACTCGTCTCCCAGATCTTCGACGAGGCCCGCAAGTTCGCCTACCGCTCCTGGGTCCGTCCCTGCGTCGTCTACGGCGGTGCCGACATCGGCTCCCAGCTGCGCCAGATCGAGCGTGGCTGCGATCTGCTCGTCGCCACCCCCGGCCGTCTCGTCGATCTCATCGAGCGTGGCCGCATCTCCCTGATGAACATCAAGTACCTCATTCTGGACGAGGCCGATCGGATGCTGGACATGGGTTTCGAGCCCCAGATCCGCCGCATCGTCGAGGGCGAGGACATGCCCCACGTCGCCGACCGCCAAACCCTCATGTTTTCCGCCACCTTCCCCCGCGACATCCAGATGCTCGCCCGCGACTTCCTCAAGGACTACGTCTTCCTCTCCGTCGGTCGTGTCGGTTCCACCTCGGAGAACATCACCCAGAAGGTCGAGTACGTCGAGGATCAGGACAAGCGCTCCGTCCTGCTCGATATCCTCCACACCCACGGCACCACCGGTCTGACCCTCATCTTCGTCGAGACCAAGCGCATGGCCGACTCTCTGTCCGACTTCCTGCTCAACCAGCGCTTCCCCGCCACCGCCATTCACGGCGACCGCACCCAGCGCGAGCGTGAGCGCGCCCTCGACCTCTTCCGGTCCGGCCGCTGCCCCATCCTCGTCGCCACCGCCGTCGCCGCCCGTGGTCTGGATATCCCCAACGTCACTCACGTCATCAACTACGATCTGCCCACCGACATCGACGACTACGTCCACCGTATCGGTCGTACCGGTCGTGCCGGTAACACCGGTATCGCCACGGCCTTCTTCAACCGTGGCAACCGGGGTGTCGTCCGGGATCTGCTCGATCTCCTGAAGGAGGCCCACCAGGAGGTCCCCGCCTTCCTGGAGAGCATCGCCCGCGAGGGCAGCGGCTTCGGTGGTCGTGGCGGCGGTCGTGGTGGTCGCGGTCGTGGCAGCGGTGCCACCCGTGACATGCGTCGCTTCACCAACAACCCCAGCGGTGGCGGTGCCCCCTCCTTCGGCGGCGGCAGCAGCTACGGCGGTGGTGGTGCCAGCTATGGCGGTAGCTACGGCGGTGGTGCGGCCTACGGCGGCGGCGGCTACGGCGGTGGCTACGGTGGTGGTGGCTACGGCAACCCGTCCGGCCCTACCGGTCCGTCGTCCTGGTGGTAAATCTTTTTCCCCATCTCCAAACAGTACACAAAAAAAAGTTGTGGTCTCTTGACGAGGCTATCGGGTCCGGTTAGTTCCTCTGGGTTTCTTGCCTCCCGTTGTCTGTTCTCGATTTGTGCTTTTTGACGGGATACGATCAAGTCCTCCTGAGTATTTTCTTCGTCTCCTTTTCTGCTCCCGTGTTCTGCTTGTCTCTTTAATATTTCTTTATTGTTCATCTTCATTGTGTATTTGCAAAAAAGGATCTCGGGACCGGCTTTGTCATGACCGCCACGACTTTGTGTTTTTTTTTTTTTTTAGAACACCTTTCTTTACTTTTTTTCTTCTGTTCGTTTTCTTGATCTTTTCTGCCTGTCTTGCTCGCTTTTTCCTCCTGCTTTAGACATGGTCTTCGATGTGGTCCGATCTCATCATCTTGCTGCTCCTGATTATATTCCTCTTATGATCGTGAGCGTCAAGGTCGGCATTGCGTGGATATCATAGATTGCGTTGTCTTTCTCCTGCGACCGCTTGCACCAGATACCCTTTGTTGTTTTCAGGCGGCCATTGTGGAGATCCGCTTGAGGGACACATGCCGGGCCGGCGAGCCGGCGTTTCGTGTTCTTTGAAAACAAAAGTGCTGTTTATGATTTCATCTGCTTGGTGCTGTGGCAGCTACATCGACCGTGTCTTCCAACATAGAATTGACCGTTTTATCACATTCTTCTTCTTTTTCTTCTTCTCCTGTTTTTCTGTTTCGGTCTTTCCTGGCGGGTTGTCTGCTTGTCTTCCATGTTCCTCGCGTTCCTGCTCTGGCTCGTGTTGTGGTTCCTTATGCGTGGGCTATTCCGTCCGGGATGTACGGGATAGAGGGAACTGGGAACTCATTGCATTTCTGTCTGGCGTTTGGCTGGAGCGTGCGGTGTCCACATGAAGGAACGGTTTGCTAGATTGGAGGGTTTTTTTTTCCGTCTCGGAGGATCCTCCTTGTCTAGTTTCTGCAGCGAACCCGGGGAGAGTGGGCGCTTGTATTCGTCATAGTTTCTCCTGGGCCTGTCGTGTCCATCGCAGTTTCGGTGCGCCGGAGATGGCCCTGATCTCGGGGTCTCGCGAGCCGGGGAGTTAGCATTGATCCAAACAAAAAGTTTGATGCTCGTCTTTTGATTTTTTTTATGATCTGCCGTAGGGATATTCAATCCGTAGTATGGTGAGGATACGCTGTCCGCGCGAAAGTATCAGCAACGACGGTAGATACCATCCCTAAGTGTAGATATCGATTACCGTCTCACAAACAGGGAGAGCGCACAATTCTTAGAACAAATCTCATACCCTAATTATGTTCTTCTCGGTCTGATGGGATCGATTGGTTCTCTATGGATGGTGTATGAAATCTGGCCTATGTGGGTTGAGATTGATGGAAATTCAAGCTTGGTTATATAGATGATTTGAATGGGGATAATTGTATGAAGCATCCCAAGTGTCACATGTACTGATATCAGAAAATGTTGCATTTATGTGGTCTGTGTGAGGTGGACTGGTTATATATATATGGGGTATATATACGGCTGTTCCGTTATAGACTTGGTTATATAAGGCATAATAGATATATACCACTTGGATCATAAGACCACCTGAATATCATAACCATTGATCATTGAATATGAATATCCTAGGATTGATCACATATATTGATGAATTAAATGACCCCAAATGAAGTAAGATTTGAACCATGGTAGAGTAATCTGCAGGTCGAGAAAACATACAGAATCATCGGGAGGGAGGATCACACCTCAGGCTCACCACCGGAATTCTCTCTCCTCCATTCATTCTTTTCTCTCTCTCTCTCTCTCTCTTCCTTGAACCTCATCCTTCAATTCCCTTCCATCCCCTCTCTTTCCTTCCCCCTTTCCCATCCTCATTCCCATTCTTCTTTTCTTTTGTTTCCTTTTTTCCCTCCCCATGACGGAACCGGTTTAACCTTCCATCATCAACTCACCTCTCTCCCAGCCAACTTCCGCTGTTCCTCCCCCGAGAGGGCCGTTCCCAGCCTCTCGCCCTGCTAAACCAGGCACACACATACACACACCCTTCGACATTCCTCTTCCCAACCCACCAGGCTCATCGGAGAAGACAGTCAAAGCAGAGCGGTCTCGCTCACCCCCCCGACGGAAAAGGCATTGCGGACGTAACCCAACAATCCCCCCCTCAAACACCCGCGATGGCCGACGTCGAGAGTACGGTCGCCGACGACTCCTTCGCCCCGTCCGAAGCCCAGGATGACCAGCAAACACACAATATGACGGTCGGCACGAGGCGCCAGGCGAATGGCACCATCGGGTCCGTCTACTCGGGCAACAAAATCCGGCATCTCAAAAAGGAAGATGGCATCCCCCTGTGGCGCAAGGACATTCAGTACCAGTTCCTGAAGAACGTCTTCGAGGACAAGACCCCCGTCTTCACGCGGTATCCGGACGGCGAGAAGAATTTGGATTTTGCGGATATCTACATCGATGCGATGGCGAGGAGTAGCAAAACGAGTAAGATCTTGAAGGATAAGCTGCAGAATGATAAGCAGGCTGCCATCAGTATGGCTATGGTGTGCTTGCTGGTGAACTTTGGGAGGATGAATACCACGCTCAATTGTAGGTGTTTCTACCAGCTTAGGTATCGGCCAAAGGGCCGGTCCCTTCGCGCGCTCCCCCCTCCCCTTGACCGCGTACAAGACTGACAATGACTGCTGCAGTCTTCCCCGAAATGCGAGCGCAGTTGCGAACATACCACTCGATCCCGTCGCTCCAGGCCCACCAGGATCCCAATGCCTACAAACAGTTACAGGATGCGCCTCGTCTCAAGTCCATCCTCAAGGGCGCATCGGAGGACGTCGACCAGCCCAACACCCTCGAGAAGATCCGACGGCATAACGTCCCCCGAACCAATCCCGTCAACCTGATCTTCGTGCTGGCCCAGTACGCCCCCAAGGTGTCGGAGCTGCACTTCTTTCCCCCGCGCGATTTCTTCGACCTGGTCATGAGAGCCACCCTCAGCAGCAAGACCCGGGCGCGTGCGTTCCTCTGGCTGATGTGGTGGTATCTCGAGAGCGACTTTTCCCGGGAGGCGGCCCTGAACAATCCCTTTGGCCCCGGTCTGGATGGGGAAGGAACGGGCGGACTGCCCATCAAGGTTCCCAACTTTGAGAGCCTCACCGAGGAACAGGCCAACGAGGAGAATGTGGATACCCAGGAAGAGATGGAGTACGGAGAAGCCAAGCGATTGGAACGGAAGCGTAAGTTTTTCCTCGCGATCTACGATTTTCTGGATGTCACCCCGTCGACTGACCCCCTGTTTCTAGGGATTCTGGAGGAGGATGAGCCTCTTCCCCGGGTAGTCAAGCGGCCCAAAAAAGGTATGTTGGCACGTTCCGCCTGTGCACGGGGTCCACGTAATTGATATACGACGCTACAGAATTCGGCTACGATGACGACCAAGCGTCGGGCGATCTCTCGGGCATCGCTTCTGGTAAGTGCATTCCATGACGGAAAACTCTCCGGCTGTAGCTGACATACATCTTTCTAGGTCGCGGCGATGGACGTGGCTCAGCCATGTCAACTCCCTTGCACCCCTCCGCCAAGCGCTATCCCCCCGACGAGGATGAGGACCTCTTGACCCCCGGACAATCAGCCCGGTCGCGGTACAAGCGACCAAAGCGAGAGTCCTCGCTCACCCGCGCCGTCGGACAGCAGCGTCTCATTCTCAAGACCAAGATGGAACAGACCCCCGACGGGTCATCCCCAGCTCCTCCAGGTTCTAGCCACCCAGTGTTGAACCGATTTGTCACGGACTCTTCTCTGACGCAGCAGAACACAGCGCGCCGCCCCCGTCCCTTGACGCAACATCAGCTGGCCGTCGAGCAGAACCGCCGCCAGCGCATTGAGTACATCCTGGCCAAACGAAGGAACGAAGCGTACCGGATGCTCCGCGCGAAGCGGGAAACGGAGATCCCCTTCGCCCGCTACGGCCGTCTCCTGGAGCCGCTGCCCGACGGATACGACACGGAGGATGACGAGAGCTCCTGGGGCAAGGGCGGGATCCTCCCCAACCCCGAGGAGGAGGAGGATTACGGCGAATGCGCCAGCTACTATCTGTCGGTCCTCCGCAAGGCCTCCCGGCGACTGGACCGATGGGACTACGAGGACGCCAACGGGCCGAAGAAGGATCGCAAGAAGGAGCGCGAAGAGCGCCAGAAGGCGAAGCAGACCACCCTGGCCCTGGAGCATTCCCTGGATCTGGGGGGTCGGGTCCCGACCTCGGCGCGGAGCCGCGCCCGGGCGGCCCGCAATGCCCGCCGCAAGCTCGCTGAGGCCGCGGGTGCGACGAACGCCGCCGGCGCGCCGGGCTCGACGTCCACCCCGCGTCCCAAGAGCAGCCGCAGCCGGCCCAGTCGCGGGGCGGCGGGGGCTGCCGCGAACCCCGCCGGTGATGCCGGCAAGGACGGCCTTGGTGCGCAACCCCTGCCCGACCACGAAGCCTCGTCCATGCCCGCCGATGGCGAGGACGGACTGGACGACATCGACCGGGAGCTCCTGGGAGAAGGCAGCGGCGACGAGGACGACGGGCCCGTCGTTCGCGACGACCGGACGGCCCCCGTCGGGGAGCGAGGCGACGTGGACAGCTTCATGGGCGAAGTCGGGGACGAGGACGCCGACGCCCTCTCGTCGGACGATGACGGTGAGGACGATGATCTGGACGAAGGCGACGCCGACGAGAATTCATCGACATTCGACGGGGCCCATGGGTCCGGGGCCAGCGACGCCTCCTCCGTCGCGGGCGAGGGCCCTGGCCCCGCCCCCGACGCGCACGACCGCGCAGATCGTCATCGTACCGCGGACGACCACGAGACCATGGACGACCGGGATTAGATTCTGGCCGGGGTTGGAACTACTCGACGGGGTGTGCTGAAGGTCTCTGATTGTTGGCACCAATTTGTTTCTTTCTATTTCTCTTTCTCTTCCTATTTTCCTCGCCCTCTTCTCCCCATCGTTAATATTTGTTGTATTTTTTTAATCCCCCCCGGTCTTCCTCGATGGGCGAGCCGTGGGGTTGTGTATTCTACGACTGGTCTGGATCGGATCTGTCTTATCTTCACCATACCATTTTCCCTTCTTCAATCCCCGAGTTAGCAATAGCAGATGTTATGAGATACCGACAGAGTTCTGGACAGATCGAATCTCCCCACCGTAAACCCCTCTCCGACGTAGATTGTCTGGCTTGTGACGGTGCTCGGTCACTACATGGACCAGGGTGTGCATAAATCACATGTCAGCATCGTATGACTAACTTGTGCGGTTTGTTTTGTTTTCACCTCTTCTCTCTTCTCTTTCCTCCTCCTCCTCCTTCTCCTTCTTCTTCTTTTTTCGTGTCTCTTCTCTGAGGATCATCTTCTCGTGTCGTCAACATCCACCTCCAATCAGTCGGTGTGGATTAGCCGACATCTTCAATGATAGACGTGTTGACATCATCGCACTAGGGGTAATTAACCAGGGACTCTGACGACCAACGGAGTTTTCCCACGCCTGAACCCGCCGATCCCCTTGGCAAATCTTGTGCAGGAGCTCCACCCCCAGCACAAGTGCACGAAACATATCGCTTCCAACCTCCTCATTATTAGTGATTCCTGGTCTGATTTGGCATCCGTGCAGGGCATCCGGCGCCTAAGTGAGGGAAAAACACAAAGGGAAAAAATAGGGTAAAATCCAGAGGACCGGGCGTTTTTATTTTTTCTTTCGTGACTGGACTCAACAACATCATTCGACTCCACCCCGTTCGTTTTTCTCCTCTTTTTCTTCCCCGTTCGGTTCCCCTCTTGTCGACACCTCCTCTCTCTCTTTCTTCTTCCGCCTGTAGTTGTTCGTCATTGTTTGGCGAGGAGTGTAGCTTTGAGCGCCGCTGGGTTCTCCCCCATTTTACTATTTATTGAGCGTTCGCCGACGTCGCATCCACGACCGTTCAATCATAAACCCGCTTCTGTCTTTTTTCCGGAGAAATCCTGACCATTGTCGCCTCTGCCTGTCATGTCGGACGAGCCGAGGGTGCTACGCCCCCGTCCGCGTCGCGTATTCGACGTCGCCCCCTCCAACGAGTCGTCCGAAGCGCCCACGCCCGCCGAACCGGCCAACCCCAACCTGCTGGCCCCCAATGATGCCGGGTCCGCCAGCGTCAGCCGCAATGGGTCGATTATGAACCTCACCTCGTCGACGCTGTTTGGCATCTACTCCCCCACGGCGTTCGAGGGCGTCCGGGACGATTCCAGCCCCTGGGGCACGGAAGTCCACACGCCCCTCTCCGAACAGGCGCCCGCGATCGCGCCGCCCGAGTCGCCGGATCGATTGACCCGACAGCGCACCCGGTCGGCGCGGTTGAGTCAGGGGTTGTTCCGCGGGGTGATCCTGCCGCAGGCGCTCAAGAGCGCGTGTCTGGTGGGCTTCGGGATCGTCTACGGGATCATTACGATTCATCTGCATGAGAACCACTGGATCACGCCGGTGAAGCTGGATAACACGCACTCGAGCGGCTCTTGGGAGTACCTGGTGTCGTGGGCCGTGGTGGGGGTCGCTCTGGGCAATCTGCTGCCCTGGCTGGATCTGTTCTCGGAGGATGCGACACGGGCGAAGAATGACCAGGAGTTGGAGGATCGGACGCTGTCCTGGGTGGCGGTGGTTCGAAGCGTGGGGGCCTTTGTCGGCGTCGCATTTGCCATGGTACGTCTCTCTCTCTCTCTTTCTCTCCCCCCCACCCTCTCTCTCTCTCTCTCTCTCTCTCTCTCTCTCTCTCTCCCTGATCACCCAATGCTTGGGGGAATGTCTGCGACTAACGCGGGATTTGTTCTGCGCAGCGACGACTACCGTGGGAATCTACCACGCAAGCCTCCGTGACGCTGGCTCTCGCGAACCCCGTGCTCTGGTACCTGATCGACCGCACCAAGACCGGCTTCCTCCTCTCGACGACGGTCGGCGTGGCAGGAATGGGCATCGTGCTGAGCCTGAAGCCGGACCTGGTGCCGGCGACGACGGACGCGACGCGGGCCGCCATCCCCGGGCTGAATGCGACACTGCGGGACTACGGACTGGTGTCGGGGGTGACGCAGGAGAGCATCGCGGTGCGGACGTGGGTGGCCAGCGTGCTGTTCTGCGCGTGTGTGTGTTTTGGGAATATTGGACGGCAGCTGGCGATTGGCAGCAGCCGCCGTGATGGTCTGCAAGCATGAGCCATAGATACCGGAGTCGTTATAATATTCTTCTTGGAGGGTTGGGTTACAAAAGTCATTCGACGACCAGAGTGCCTATCCTGTCCCGTACGGAAGCCTTATTCTTAATCTTATTACATGAGATGGTGTATCCTTATGGTTTTATTTTTTTTTCATTTTAATCATCAAACTCTCTCATCGAAACATTTTAATATAATTGAAGACGTGATGTCGAGTCAATCATTGCAGTCTCTGTCACTTGAGATCAAGACACTGCACCCAAGATCAACCCTCTGCGAATAAACCGCAGTCCTTCTCCATTCTTATAGACGATTTCCGTATGTCATCAGCTATCCCCCCCTCCGAAGAGAAAGAGGATATCCTCGTAGGAACGCTTTTGAAAGAACGTGATATTTTGCGTTGTTCATGAAGAAGGAAAAAGAAGAAAGGAAAGGGAAAGAGAAGATCGCGCCGGAGAGTTTTTATGCTCGGGTTTTTCGCCTAGCTCCGTCACGTGGGGCTAGCCGAGATACTTGCCTTGTTCTTCAGGTGTTGACTTAGTCAGATCTGAGTCATGACTTGTGAAGGTGATCTATGCAGATGAGTCACTATCCCGCTGTGCAATGTGGTCCCCGAAAGCGGAGGCAGAAATGACGGATGGATTTGAACCCCGCGTGATCTTTCTTTTCTTCTCTTCTTCTGCTGGTCTTTGGTCTTTCTTTCTTTCTTTCACTTCCTCTCTTATCCTGCCCATCGTCTCCAGGTACGTTCATATCCTCCATTGCCAGATTTACCCAGTGTCCAGGTGGAGAGTATCCCATCATCTCATACCCGGTGTCCTCCGTATTCCGTCAAACCACATGGAGGGGCAGCTCCGAGGGAAACGGGAAAAAAACTTTTGCCCCTCCTAGATCCTGCCTGCGCCTTTACCTCGCGACCCCCAGCCTTTTGTGACTTGATAAGTGTCTGGATCTAATTAATTGCTCCCTTTTTAGTGTCTTTGCGGTTGTGTCAAGATGTCTCAAAAGTCCGGTAAGCCAATTTCTGGTTCTGTTGGGTTGTTGACGGGGTGGTCTATATGACTCCCCCGGTCTCCGCATTATGGAACTATGGGGAAGGGGAAAATAAACAAAAATATAGAAAAGGAACAAAGGAAGCATGAATGAACAAATTGAAGCTGACTTCACAGCTATCATCTCCGTCTACGACAAGACGGGCCTCTTGGACCTGGCCAAGGGTCTCGTCAAGCAAAATGTTCGTCTCCTGGCCTCCGGCGGCACCGCCCGCATGATCCGTGACGCCGGATTCCCCGTGGAGTGAGTCTTCCCATTTTTTGAATCAACTGGTACCGTGGACGTACTGACAATCAGGAAACAGAGACGTCTCCGCCATCACCCACGCCCCCGAGATGCTCGGCGGTCGCGTCAAGACGCTCCACCCCGCCGTCCACGGCGGTATCCTGGCCCGTGATATCGAGTCCGACGAGCGCGACCTGGCCGAGCAGAAGATCGCCAAGGTGGACTTCGTCGTCTGCAACCTCTACCCCTTCAAGGAGACCGTCAACAAGATCAACGTCACCATCGAGGAGGCCGTCGAGGAGATCGATATCGGCGGCGTCACCCTGCTCCGCGCCGCCGCCAAGAACCACGCCCGCGTCACCATTCTGTCCGACGCCGGCGATTACCCCGAGTTCCTCAAGGAGCTCGAGTCCGGCGAGATCACTGCCGCCAGCCGCAAGCTCTATGCCCTCAAGGCCTTCGAGCAGACCGCCGACTACGACGCCGCCATCGCCGGCTTCTTCCGCAAGCAGTACGCTGGCAACGGCGAGCAGTACCTCCCCCTGCGCTACGGCACCAACCCCCACCAGAAGCCCGCCGCCGCCTTCACCCTCCAGGGCAAGCTCCCCTTCAAGGCCCTCAACGGCTCCCCCGGCTACGTCAACCTGCTGGACGCCCTCAACTCCTGGGCCCTCGTCAAGGAGCTCAAGCAGGCCCTCGGCTACCCCGCCGCCGCCAGCTTCAAGCACGTCTCCCCCGCCGGCGCCGCCGTCGGCGTGCCCCTGAACGACAAGGAGCGCAAGGTCTACATGGTCGACGACATCGCCGGCATCGAGTCCTCCGGCCTGGCCCAGGCCTACGCCCGCGCCCGCGGCGCTGACCGCATGTCCAGCTTCGGTGACATCCTCGCCCTCAGCGACATCGTCGACGTCCCCACCGCCAAGATCGTCTCGCGCGAGGTCTCCGACGGTGTCATCGCCCCCGGCTACTCCGACGAGGCCCTGGCCATCCTGTCCAAGAAGAAGGGCGGCAAGTACCTGGTCCTCCAGATGGACGAGAACTACGTCCCCGCCGCCGAGGAGACCCGCACCCTCTACGGCGTCCAGCTGACCCAGCACCGCAACGACCTCGTCATCGCCCCGCACAAGACCTTCTCCACCATCGTCACCCCCAAGGACCTCAAGGTCCTGCCCGACGCCGCCCTGCGCGACCTCACCGTCGCCACCATCGCCCTCAAGTACACCCAGTCCAACTCGGTCTGCTACGCCCTGAACGGCCAGGTCATCGGCCTGGGCGCCGGCCAGCAGAGCCGCATCCACTGCACGCGCCTGGCCGGCGACAAGGCCGACAACTGGTGGATGCGCTTCCACGACCGCGTGCTCAACATCCGCTGGAAGGCGGGCACCAAGCGCGCCGACAAGAGCAACGCCATCGACCTGCTCTGCTCCGGCAACACCCCGCGCAACGACGCCGAGAAGGCCGAGTACGAGCGGGTCTTTGAGGAGGTGCCCGCCCCGTTCACGGCCGAGGAGCGGGAGAGCTGGCTCTCCCAGCTGAGCGAGGTCGCCGTTTCGTCCGATGCTTTCGTATGTTTCCTCCCCCTCCTTTCTCTTTCTTTGAACTTTTTTTTTTTTTTTTTTTTTTCTCCCCTTCCATGAACCCGCTGACCAGATAGTTCCCCTTCATCGACAACGTCTTCCGCGCGGCCCGGTCCGGCGTCAAGTACATTGCCGCCCCGAGTGGGAGCCAGAACGACGGCCCCGTGTTCGAGACGGCCGAGAAGCTCGGCATTGTCTTTGTCGAGCAGGGCAACCGTCTGTTCCACCATTAAGTGGCGGTCTCCGTGCCACATGCCTTTTTTTTTTTATGAAGTATAGAAGGAAAGAAAAAAGATTTCATATGTTAACGATAGGACTTGTGTTTTCAAGTAGAGTTCTTGAGATCATCGTATCAATCACGGCGGTAGATCTGTAGATAGGTGCTAGATAGGTGGATTGTCCTATTCGGCCCTCTAGTATGGAGTACGGAGTATGATGTCTTTGGCTTCTGAAAGCGCGCAGTATATATAGCACTGGAAAAAGAAGTAATTCAACAGCTTCTATAACTCAGTTGGTAGAGTGCATGACTAGTAATCATGAAGTCCGCGGTTCGAATCCGCGTGGAAGCATTTTTTGTCATTTTTGTCCCTATATATATATATATATATCTCTTTTTGACTACTATGGGGAGAGCTTTAGTTAGCACTACGTAGTTGATTTGCATTCTAGCTGGACCAATTCTCTTGATGATCCCTTCCTGGTTCTTTTATATTATGATTGCTGTGATTTTGTCTTGTTTGATTTATTTTTTTCCATTAATATTTCCCTAATGGTGCCCCTGTTTCGAGTGCGATGATCTCCTTTCCGCAGCAACCGTGGAATGTAATGCCCCATTCCGGATACCCACGGAGATCCATCCAGTGATCGATGTCGCATTGGGGGAGGGTAGGGGGAAATACACTGTCGTGACTGGTATGAATGGATGGAGACCGCTTGACATGAGAGGATTACCATTCTTGTGGACTTGAGTGATCTGGATGTTGTTCTGTAGATATATCTCCCCGTATCTCCATAGCTCCGTCGTCGGGACGGCTGTGCTATTTATATCCGTCTTCGTCCTTCAACGGTGTTCACTGTGAGAGCTCTGTTGGGATAGATCGAAAGAGGATAAATTGTAGAGGAGAAGAGTAATCAGAATATAGAATCAAGAGTATAATCCTCTCCGTCGGGTTATGTAGAAGTCAAGGTGGTTGGAGCAAGGTGTGCCCCTGACCCCACGTGACCGCCCCCCCAGGCCGCAACAATAAGCGACACCTCAGCGGTTTCTCTCCTGAGGTCACTGACTGTCTCCGGTCTGGCCATCTCTCACTTTCCCTTCTTCTTCTTCCCTTCACTTTAACCTCACCTTTCAATTCTCTCCTCACGTCACTCTCCTTCTCCCTCTCCTTCTCTTGATTCCCCTTTCTTTTTTCTTCTTTCATTCTACTCCTCCCCATTCTTTCTTATCCTTCTAATCCATCCCCGTCTCCATTTCCCGTCTTCTCCGCCCCTATCTTCCCGGTCTCTTTGCGCGGCGTTTATTAGGTGGATGAGGTCCTTTGGCGACCTTGGTAAATAAACATGGCTCCTTTACCCATCAAGTTTACGGAGCTCGTTAATGTATGTCCCCTCCCGTGGCTGCTGACCCGATTGACCGGGTCCCTTTCTCCCCCCCGGGTCGACCAATTCCCCGTCCAAGAACCGCATGGCTAACGCATCTGCTCTCCCCTGCTAGTTGACAAATGTTGAAATCGCGGTACGTTCGGTGCAGCTCAGACGCGCAATCCTCCTCCTTGCATCGCCACGCCATAACCATAACCTCTGTGACTGACAATCGAACCCCCCCCTCTAGCCGGCTTCAATCGGTTTCAACTCCTGTGTGAGTACTCCCCCCTCCTCCACGCAAGGTACCCACCACATGGGTGGGCACGGAGAGACCAGGTGGCTAATACACCGTGCCTTGTCCCCCCCCAACAGACTTTAGAGTCGGATCACTTCGTGTGCGTTCGGCAAAAATTGAACGAGGATGACAAGCCCCAAGTGATCATCATCAACCTGAAGAACAACAATGAAGTCATCAAGCGGCCGATCAACGCGGACAGTGCTATCATGCACTGGACCAAGAACATCATCGCCCTCAAGGCCCAGGGCCGGACCGTCCAGATCTTCGACCTGACCGCCAAGCAGAAGCTCAAGTCCGCCGTCATGAACGAGGACATTGTCTACTGGAAATGGTTCAGCGAGCGTTGCCTGGGTTTGGTCACCGAGACCTCCGTCTACCACTGGGATGTCTTTGACCCCACCCAATCTCAGCCCCTCAAGGTCTTTGATCGACTGCCGAACCTGAGTGTATGTTTTCTCTCCCCCCATTTCTGCCATCATCAGCTCCCCATCCCCCCCAGTCTAACCATGGTGTGGATATAGGGTTGCCAAATTATCAACTACCGCGTCAATGATGATGAGAAGTGGATGGTCGTCGTCGGTATCAGCTCCCAGCAGGGTCGCGTGGTCGGTTCCATGCAACTGTACTCCAAGGAGCGCGGCATCTCCCAGTTCATCGAGGGTCACGCCGCCGCCTTCGCCTCCATTCGCGTCGAGGGCTCGCCCCTGGAGCACAAGCTCTTCACCTTCGCCGTCCGCACTCCGACCGGCGCCAAGTTGCAGATCGCCGAGATCGACCACCAGGAGCCCAACCCGCGCTTCCAGAAGAAGGCCGTCGAGGTCTATTTCCCCCAGGAGGCCGTCAACGACTTCCCCGTCGCCATGCAGGTCTCCCGTCGCTACGACGTGGTCTACCTCGTCACCAAGTACGGGTTCATCCACCTCTACGACCTCGAGACCGGCACCTGCATCTTCATGAACCGCATCTCCAGCGAGACCATCTTCACCACCGCCCCCGACTCCGACTCCGCCGGCCTGGTGGGCGTCAACCGCAAGGGTCAGGTCCTCTCCGTCAGCGTCGACGAGTCCACCATCGTCCAGTACCTGATGGAGAACCCCGCCATGTCCGGCCTGGCCGTCAAGCTGGCCTCCAAGGCTGGCCTGCCCGGCGCCGACCACCTGTACCAGCAGCAGTTCGACAACCTGATCGCCCAGGGCAACTTCAGCGAGGCCGCCAAGATTGCCGCCAACTCGCCCCGCGGCTTCCTGCGCACTCCCGAGACCATCAACCGCTTCAAGAACGCCCCGCAGACCGGCCAGATGTCCGTCATCCTGCAGTACTTCGGCATGCTGCTGGACAAGGGCACCCTCAACCGCTACGAGAGCGTCGAGCTCGTCCGCCCCGTCCTGCAGCAGAACCGCAAGCACCTGCTGGAGAAGTGGATGAACGAGAACAAGCTCGAGGGCTCCGAGGAGCTGGGAGACATTGTCCGCCCCTACGACATGAACCTGGCCCTCAAGATCTACCTGCAGGCCAACGTGCCCCACAAGGTCATCGCCGGCTTCGCTGAGACCGGCCAGTTCGACCAGATCCTCGCCTACTCCAAGCAGGTCGGCTACCAGCCCGACTACACCCAGCTGCTGCAGCACATCGTGCGCGTCAACCCCGAGAAGGGCGCCGAGTTCGCCTCCCAGCTGGCCAACGAGGAGTCCGGCGCCCTGATCGACCTCGACCGCGTCGTCGACGTCTTCCTGTCCCAGAACATGATCCAGCAGGCCACCTCCTTCCTGCTGGATGCCCTCAAGGACAACAAGCCCGAGCACGGCCACCTGCAGACCCGCCTGCTGGAGATGAACCTCGTCAACGCGCCCCAGGTCGCCGACGCCATCCTCGGCAACGAGATCTTCACCCACTATGACCGCCCCCGTATCGCCCAGCTGTGCGAGAACGCCGGCCTCATCCAGCGCGCGCTCGAGAACACCGACGACCCCGCCGTCATCAAGCGGAACATCGTCCGCACCGACAAGCTGAGCACCGAGTGGCTGATGTCCTACGTCGGCCGCCTCTCCGTCGAGCAGACCCTCGAGTGCATGGACACCATGCTGCAGGCCAACATCCGCCAGAACCTGCAGGCCGTCGTCCAGCTCTGCACCAAGTTCTCCGACCTCCTGGGTCCCACCCGTCTCATCGCCCTGCTCGAGAAGTACCGCACCGCCGAGGGCCTCTACTACTACCTCGGTAGCATCGTCAACCTGAGCGAGGACCCCGAGGTGCACTTCAAGTACATCGAGGCCGCGACCGCCATGGGCCAGATCCCCGAGGTCGAGCGCATCTGCCGCGAGAGCAACTACTACAACCCCGAGAAGGTCAAGAACTTCCTCAAGGAGGCCCGCCTGACCGAGCAGCTGCCGCTCATCATCGTCTGCGACCGCTTCAACCTCATCCACGACCTCGTCCTCTACCTCTACCAGAACCAGCAGTACAAGTCCATCGAGGTCTACGTGCAGCGCGTCAACCCGTCCCGGACCCCGGCCGTCGTCGGCGGTCTGCTGGACGTGGACTGCGACGAGGCCATCATCCGCAACCTGCTGAGCACCGTGGACCCCGCCGTCATCCCCATCGACGAGCTCGTCAGCCAGGTCGAGTCGCGCAACCGCCTGAAGCTGCTCCTGCCCTTCCTCGAGGCCACGCTCGCCACCGGCAACCAGCAGCAGGCCGTCTACAACGCCCTAGCCAAGATCTACATCGACAGCAACAACAACCCGGAGAAGTTCCTCAAGGAGAACGAGATGTACGACACGCTGACCGTCGGCAAGTACTGCGAGAAGCGCGACCCCAACCTCGCCTACATCGCCTACCGCAAGGGCCAGAACGACCTCGAGCTCATCGGCATCACCAACGAGAACGCCATGTACCGCGCCCAGGCCCGCTACCTGGTCGAGCGCGCCGACCCCGAGATCTGGTCCTTCGTGCTGAGCGAGAACAACCAGCACCGCCGGTCGCTGGTGGACCAGGTCATCGCCACCGCCGTGCCCGAGTCCACCGAGCCCGACAAGGTCTCCGTCGCCGTCAAGTCTTTCCTCGAGGCGGACCTGCCCGGCGAGCTGATTGAGCTGCTGGAGAAGATCATCCTGGAGCCCTCCCCGTTCAGCGACAACGGCAGCCTGCAGAACCTGCTGATGCTGACCGCCGCCAAGGCCGACAAGGGTCGCCTGATGGACTACATCCACCAGCTCAACGAGTTCAGCCCCGACGAGATCGCCGAGATGTGTATCTCCGTCGGCCTGTACGAGGAGGCCTTTGAGGTCTACAAGAAGGTCAACAACCCGCTGGCCGCCGTCAACGTCCTGGTGGAGAACGTCGTCAGCATCGACCGCGCCCAGGAGTTCGCCGAGCGCGTCGAGCTGCCCGAGGTGTGGAGCAAGGTCGCCAAGGCCCAGCTGGACGGTCTCCGCGTGTCGGACGCGATCGAGTCGTACATCCGCGCCGAGGACCCGTCCAACTACCCCGAGGTGATCGAGACGGCGACCCACGCCGGCAAGGACGAGGACCTCGTCAAATACCTCCGCATGGCCCGCAAGACCCTGCGGGAGCCGGCCGTCGACACGGGCCTGGCGTTCTGCTACGCGCGCCTGGATCAGCTGGCGGAGCTGGAGGACTTCCTGCGCGCGAGCAACGTGGCGGACGTCGAGGCGTCGGGTGACCGGGCCTACGCCGAGGGGTACCACCAGGCGGCCAAGATCTTCTTCACGAGCATCTCGAACTGGGCCAAGCTGGCGACGACGCTGGTGCACCTGGAGGACTACCAGGCCGCCGTGGAGTGCGCGCGCAAGGCCAACAGCGTCAAGGTGTGGCGCGAGGTCAACGAGGCGTGCGTGGCCAAGAAGGAGTTCCGCCTGGCGCAGATCTGCGGTCTGAACCTGATCGTGCACGCGGAGGAGCTGCAGGACCTGGTGCGGCAGTACGAGCGCAACGGGTACTTCGACGAGCTGATCGGGGTGCTCGAGGCCGGCCTGGGGCTGGAGCGGGCGCACATGGGCATGTTCACGGAGCTGGGCATCGCGCTGTCGAAGTACCACCCGGAGCGGGTGATGGAGCACCTGAAGCTGTTCTGGTCGCGGATCAACATCCCCAAGATGATCCGGGCGTGCGAGGAGGCGGCGCTGTGGCCGGAGCTGGTGTTCCTGTACTGCCACTACGACGAGTGGGACAACGCGGCGCTGGCGATGATGGAGCGGGCGGCGGACGCGTGGGAGCACCACTCGTTCCGGGACATCGTGGTCAAGGTGGCGAACCTGGAGATCTACTACCGGGCGCTCAACTTCTACCTGCAGGAGCAGCCGCTGCTGCTGACGGACCTGCTGCAGGCGCTGACGGCGCGGATCGACGTGAACCGGGTGGTGCGGATCTTCCAGGCGTCGGACAACATCCCGCTGATCAAGCCGTTCCTGCTGAGCGTGCAGGGGCAGAACAAGCGGGCGGTCAACGACGCGATCAACGACCTGCTGATCGAGGAGGAGGACTACAAGACGCTGCGGGACTCGGTGGACAACTACGACAACTTCGACGCGGTGGCGCTGGCGCAGCGGCTGGAGAAGCACGATCTGATCTTCTTCCGACAGATCGCGGCCAGCATCTACCGGAACAACAAGCGGTGGGAGAAGTCGATCACGCTGTCCAAGCAGGACAAGCTTTACAAGGATGCGATCGAGACGGCCGCGTTGTCTGGGAAGTCGGAGGTAGTGGAAGAATTATTGCGCTACGTATGTTTTCTCCTTTCTTCTTTTCTTTTTTCCCCCCCTTCTTTTCCTTTCCTTTTCTTTTTTTCTAACTAACTGGGGAATAGTTTGTGGATATTGGCAGCCGGGAATGCTACGTGGGGATGCTGTACGCGTGCTACGAGCTGATCCGAGCGGATGTGATCCTGGAGATGTCGTGGCGTCACGGCCTGCAGGACTTTACGATGCCGTTCATGATCAACTTCCTGTGCGAGCAGACGCGGACGATCGAGATGCTGAAGCGGGACAACGAGGAGCGCAAGTCGCGGGAGGTGACGCAGCAGACGGAGGAGGACAACACGCCCATCCTGGGCGGGTCTCGCCTGATGCTGACCCAGGGACCGGGGCCCACCAATGGGATGACGCCGCAGGCGACTGGATTCCGCGGGTTCTAATCTTTCTTTCCTCTCTTCTTTTTTATCTCGCTTCGTCTCGCTTTTTATCTCCCGCCGGGTTTTCACGTATGTATGTATAGCCGCTGATCCTGTAGACGGAGGTGGGGGGGGGGGGGATCTGATGCATCTGGCTTCATTTGTTCTTTCATTTTTTTTTTTCATTATTTTCATTTTTCTCTCTTCTTTTTTCCCCGACTGATATCGTGATCTCCTTCCTTTTTTTTTATTTTTTTTTATTTTTTTATTTCCTTATCTGTGGTTTACTCTGTTGTGTATTTGATTCAAACTTCATCCCAAAAGAAGCCGCGGTGGGGAGGCACTGCCGTAATGAATGACATCGTATCTTTTGATCATCCGGATGAGACTATCGACTATAGAGTATAGACTCCCTGATCGAGGTCAGGCGGACGACAAAGAACAGAGAAAGCGGGTCTGCAGCAGACCGTGGGGGGTGGTGGTGGAAGTGGGGCAGGGAGGTTGAACGTGCACGAGGCCGATACCTTGCTGGCGGAGTGATCGCTTCTAGGGTCTTGGTCCAGCGGTCCTCCGGTGAACGGGGGAGGTAGTCTCTACCGGAGGATGGAACCGGCAAGGTCATCAGGAAGGTTAAAAAAAAAACACCAAGAAAAATGCCATCGAAGAAAGGAATGGTTTTCTCCGTCTTGGCCCAGACCACCGGTCCACCGGTCGATGGATCGAGAAATTGATCTTAGGTCCACCCCTGGACCTTTTTTTTTTCTCTCCCAGGGTCTCTGAGGAGGAATCTCTGAGTCACCAAGGCCGAGGTTCGGCCAGAGACGCCGAGTTGCAAGCGAAGGGATGACAGGACAGGAGACCGGAAAGCGTTCTCCGGCGGGGCAATCTGGGCGGGGGAGAATTTGAGTGTCTTGTCGATCCTTGAGGAACTCGCCTATTCACGGAGTGTACGGCATCCTGAGTCGTTGAGGCTTTGACATGGTTGCCGAGAATCCTGGATCACCCGATCTGCATGATAGAGAGCAGAGAGAGAGAGAACTGAAGCTGTAGATAGGATGGAGGATGGAGATACCGGTGAACCGGTGAGCGACGTGCCCGCCGTCCCGTGATCCCCTCGATTTCCTGATCCGGATCGGATTTCTTGTCACTTCTTGGACTTCACTTCTTCTCCTTGACTTGGCTTCGATCCTACTTCTACCTCCTCCTTCCCTCTCCTCCATCGTTTCTTGCAATCCATCCATCCATCGTATATCTCCTTCCTCTCCACCAATCATCGTCTTCCTAATCCTACTATTCCCGTTCCCCGCCTGTCCGTTCCGCTGTTCGTTCCGATATCCGGCCTTTTCCTCTCGATTCTCCCCGCATTGGTGCGGTCGAGATAACCTCAGAAAACGGGATTGAGTCTGACCGGAAGATCCCAGAGAGACAGAGATTGTCAAGGTCCGTATCCCGTCTAATGTGACAGACATCCCCACCACAAGAGGATACCCCCCTCCCATGCGTCATCTTCCTCTCCTGCCCCGCCGTGTCCTATATTAACCTTGGTTATCCCCCAGTCCATCGCAGTCTCCCGGTCTTTTCACGTCAATCCGTCTTCTTCCTCGGTTCCCACAGGTCCCCACTTCTCCTTCTCTCTCTCCCTTCTTCTATCCCTCAATCCCTCCCTCTCTTTCTTCTCTTCCTCTCTCTCTCTCCTCCTCCTCCTCCTCCCCCACCTCCCCGTCTCCCCCCCTCCCCCTCCTCTCCTCTTCCACCCTCAAACAAGGAAGAAAAAAAAAAACAAAAGAAACAAAAATGGCTGCCCCCCGTCAGCCAGAGGAGGCCGTCGATGACTCCCAATTCGTCGAGGAGCATCATCATGAGCACTTCCGTGATACCGTCCACAACCGCCTCCGGGCCAACTCCTCCATCATGCAATTCCAGAAGATCCTCGTCGCCAACCGTGGTGAGATCCCCATCCGGATCTTCCGGACGGCCCACGAGCTCTCTCTGCAGACGGTTGCGGTCTACTCCCATGAGGACCGCTTGGGCATGCACCGTCAAAAAGCCGATGAGGCCTACATGATCGGCCACCGCGGCCAGTATACCCCCGTCGGCGCCTACCTGGCCGGCGACGAGATCGTCAAGATCGCCCTGGAGCATGGCGTCCACCTCATCCACCCCGGTTACGGCTTCCTGTCCGAGAACGCCGGCTTCGCCCGCAAGGTCGAGGAGTCCGGCATGGTCTTCGTCGGCCCCTCCCCCGACACCATTGACAGCCTCGGCGACAAGGTCTCCGCGCGGCAGCTGGCCATCAAGACCGAGGTCCCCGTCGTCCCCGGTACCCCGGGCCCCGTGGAGCGCTACGAGGAGGTCAAGGAGTTTACCGACACCTACGGCTTCCCCATCATCATCAAGGCCGCCTTCGGTGGCGGTGGCCGCGGCATGCGTGTCGTCCGCGACCAGGAGGAGCTGCGCGGCGCCTTCGAGCGCGCCACCTCCGAGGCCCGCTCCGCCTTCGGCAACGGCACCGTCTTCGTCGAGCGCTTCCTCGACCGACCCAAGCACATCGAGGTCCAGCTGCTGGGTGACAACTACGGCAACGTCGTCCACCTCTTCGAGCGCGACTGCTCCGTCCAGCGCCGTCACCAGAAGGTCGTCGAGGTCGCCCCCGCCAAGGACCTGCCCGCCGACGTCCGGGACCGCATCCTGGCCGACGCCGTCAAGCTCGCCAAGTCTGTCAACTACCGCAACGCCGGTACGGCCGAGTTCCTCGTCGACCAGCAGAACCGCCACTACTTCATCGAGATCAACCCTCGCATCCAGGTCGAGCACACCATCACCGAGGAGATCACCGGCATCGATATCGTCGCCGCCCAGATCCAGATCGCCGCCGGCGCCACCCTCGAGCAGCTCGGCCTGACCCAGGATCGCATCTCCGTCCGCGGCTTCGCCATCCAGTGCCGCATCACCACCGAGGACCCCGCCAAGGGCTTCTCCCCCGACACCGGCAAGATCGAGGTCTACCGCTCCGCCGGCGGCAACGGCGTCCGTCTCGACGGCGGCAACGGCTTCGCCGGCGCCATCATCACCCCGCACTACGACTCCATGCTGGTCAAGTGCACCTGCCGCGGCTCCACCTACGAGATCGCCCGCCGTAAGGTGGTCCGCGCCCTCGTTGAGTTCCGCATCCGGGGCGTCAAGACCAACATCCCCTTCCTCGCCTCCCTGCTGAGCCACCCCACCTTCGTCGACGGCAGCTGCTGGACCACCTTCATCGACGACACCCCCGAGCTCTTCGCCCTCGTCGGCAGCCAGAACCGCGCCCAGAAGCTGCTCGCCTACCTCGGCGACGTCGCCGTCAACGGCAGCAGCATCAAGGGCCAGATCGGCGAGCCCAAGCTCAAGGGCGAGATCATCCGTCCCACCCTGCTCGACCCCCAGTCCGGCAAGCCCCTGGACGTCTCGACCCCCTGCACCCGCGGCTGGAAGCAGGTCCTCGACCGCGAGGGCGCCGCCGGCTTCGCCAAGGCCGTTCGCGCCAACCCCGGCTGCCTGATCATGGACACCACCTGGCGCGACGCCCACCAGTCGCTGCTGGCCACCCGCGTCCGGACCATTGACCTGCTCAACATCGCCCACGAGACCAGCCACGCCCTGGCCAACGCCTACTCTCTCGAGTGCTGGGGTGGCGCCACCTTCGACGTCGCCATGCGCTTCCTGTACGAGGACCCCTGGGACCGTCTGCGCAAGATGCGCAAGGCCGTCCCCAACATCCCCTTCCAGATGCTGCTGCGTGGTGCCAACGGCGTCGCCTACTCCTCCCTGCCCGACAACGCCATCTACCACTTCTGCAAGCAGGCCAAGCGCTGCGGTGTCGACATCTTCCGGGTCTTCGACGCCCTCAACGACGTCGACCAGCTCGAGGTCGGCATCAAGGCCGTCCACGCCGCCGAGGGTGTCGTCGAGGCCACCATCTGCTACAGCGGCGACATGCTGAACCCGGCCAAGAAGTACAACCTCGCCTACTACCTGGCCCTCGTCGAGCGCATCATGGCCTTCCAGCCCCACGTCCTGGGCATCAAGGACATGGCCGGCGTGCTCAAGCCCCAGGCCGCCCGCCAGCTGGTCGGCGCCATCCGCGAGCGCTACCCGGACCTGCCCATCCACGTCCACACCCACGACTCCGCCGGCACCGGTGTCGCCTCCATGATCGCCTGCGCCCAGGCCGGCGCCGACGCCGTCGACGTCTGCACTGACAGCCTGTCCGGCATGACCTCCCAGCCCAGCATCGGCGCCCTGCTCGCCTCGCTCGAGGGCACCCCGCAGGACCCCGGCCTCGACCGCGCCCAGGTCCGCGCCCTCGATGCCTACTGGGCCCAGCTGCGCCTGCTCTACTCGCCCTTCGAGGCCGGCCTGACCGGCCCCGACCCCGAGGTCTACGAGCACGAGATCCCCGGTGGCCAGCTGACCAACCTGATCTTCCAGGCCAGCCAGCTCGGCCTCGGCCAGCAGTGGGCCGAGACCAAGAAGGCCTACGAGTCCGCCAACGACCTGCTCGGCGACATCGTCAAGGTCACCCCGACCTCCAAGGTCGTCGGCGACCTGGCCCAGTTCATGGTCTCCAACAAGCTGTCCGCCGAGGACGTCGTCGCCCGCGCCGGCGAGCTGGACTTCCCCGGCTCCGTGCTCGAGTTCCTCGAGGGCCTCATGGGCCAGCCCTTCGGCGGCTTCCCCGAGCCGCTGCGCTCCCGTGCCCTGCGCAACCGCCGCCAGCTCAACAAGCGCCCCGGTCTCTACCTCGAGCCCCTGGACCTGGCCGCCATCAAGACCCAGCTGCGCGAGAAGTTCGGCGGGGCCACCGAGTACGACGTGGCCAGCTACGCCATGTACCCCAAGGTCTTTGAGGACTACCGCAAGTTCGTGCAGAAGTACGGTGACCTGTCCGTCCTGCCGACCCGCTACTTCCTGGCCCGCCCCGAGATCGGCGAGGAGTTCCACGTCGAGCTCGAGAAGGGCAAGGTGCTGATCCTCAAGCTCCTGGCCATCGGCCCGCTGTCCGAGCAGACCGGCCAGCGCGAGGTCTTCTACGAGGTCAACGGCGAGGTCCGCCAGGTCAGCGTCGACGACCAGAAGGCCTCGGTCGAGAACGTCGCCCGCCCCAAGGCCGACGTCGGTGACAGCAGCCAGGTCGGCGCCCCCATGAGCGGCGTCGTCGTCGAGATCCGGGTCCACGAGGGCCACGAGGTCAAGAAGGGTGATCCGATCGCCGTCCTCAGCGCCATGAAGATGGTTTGTCTTCCTTTCCCCCCTTTGATTATTGGTCTCATATGGAATGTAATGCTAACGATCTTTAGGAAATGGTCATCTCCGCCCCCCACAGCGGCAAGGTCTCCGCCCTGCAGGTTAAGGAAGGTGATTCCGTCGACGGCCAAGACCTGGTCTGCAAGATCACCAAGGCTTAAAAACAAAAAAAAAACAAAACAAAAGGAAAAAGGAAGAATACGGTTCCATGCGGGATGACTTACTGTTTCGATTCGAGCGTGTTTGGCCTTGATGTACATTTTCTGTTTTTATTTAGTGTTTCCATTTTGTCGTTATTCTTGGCGTGTCCCCGATTAGCAGTTCCCTGCACAGGTGGTTCAACCACTGCGTTGGGTTCTGTGCCCGCTGGCTGATTGGCATCGCGGGTGGATGAGTGGTGGGCCTCGATGGTCCCTGCCGTCCAATCTGGTTCAGATAGAGGGGGGCCGCAATTGGATTACAGTACATTTATCTGTTTTATTCTTGATTTCTGATTCTTCTCACCTCTTCTCGTTACGACGTAGACTTACTGCAGTACTACTATATACACCTCAAGAAGGTCTGGCCACGAAAGGACGATTATTCTACAGTTTCGACGAGACATCCCCCTCCAACTCACCCACCCCCCGCAAAGCCACCCACACACGCATAGCCTCATCCCACAGCTCATCGCGACAAATCCTGACCGACCCATCCGGCATCAGAGTGCGCATCTCGCGGGGCCCATTCGTGCCCCAGCCCAACTCATCTCCAACATCACCACGCACAAAGCGTTTCCAGGGCTCGATGAGCGCAGTCCGGATGGCTTGCTTTTCAGCTGGCTCGAGCGCTTCCCCGTTGCCCCAGAACCAGAGGTACATGTCTGTGGCGTGGGTGACGCCCCATTCGCGCGGGATGGTCTTGGATGCGCAGTTGAGGCGGAACTCGATGCGGTAGCGGTGGAGGAGGTGGCTTGCGCCGGCGGCGGCGAGGGATTGGATGAGGCCGCGCTGGGTCGTGTGGACTTGGATGTCGGCGTAGATGTGGCCGAAGGTGGAGGCGGGGTATGTCTTGGGGGTGGGGGTGGTGTTGGCGGGGGCATAGAGGTGGAGGAGGGTGTCGACGATGGGTTGGGGGTAGTCGGCTAGGAGGCGGCGGCGGAGCGAGGTCGTGGTGTTGTCTGGTGGGGGCAGCCAGGTGGCGTAGAGGTTGTGTTCGTCGCGGCATTCGCCGAGCATGATGTGCACGTTGCGGGCGGCGAGGCGGCGCGCGAAGGCGCCTGTGTCGAAGGAGTGGAAGAGCGTGGGCTGGATGAAGGTGCCGTCTGAGGTGGGGCGGAATTGGTGGAGCTCGATGCTTGTGGCTGCGGAGAGGAGGGTTGCTTGGGGGAGGGCGCGGAGTTGGGCCAGCTTTTCGGCGGCGGAGAGGGAGATGGGGATGCGGAGGGCTTCGAGGAGCTGGTTGAATTGCGTTTGGGCTGTCGCGGGGCCTTTGGGTTGGACTGCGGGGCTGTTGGACCAGATGCAGGCTCGCTTGATGATGGAGTCTTCCGGGGGTAGGTGGATGTCGTAGGCGAGTTGGTAGAACGCGGAGTATGCGCCTGTAGGATGGGTGGGGGGAAAGGAGGTTAGGGTTAGAGATGGCTGATTGGGGCTGTCGGGGCTAGCCTACCGGCGGAGTATCCGGAGATGGTGATTTGCGCGGGATTGCCCCCGAAGAGGCCGATGTTGTCACAGGTCCATTCCAGGGCCAGACGCTGGTCCCAGAAGCCCTGGTTACCTACGGGCTGATTAGAGCCCGCGACGTCCTGTTGGATCTCGGAAGATAATAGGAAGCCGAAGACGCCGAGCCGGTAGGCGGGCGCGACGATGATGGCCTGGAAATCGGCCTCGCCTAGCAGAGCGGCCGCGGAGAAGGTGTTCGGCGTGCCGAATTGGAGGAAGCCCCCATCTGCGTTGTATGTTCAGTATATGCTCAGCGGACATGCCGGCGAACGGGGTCTCTCAACGGTTGGGAGTCACTGACGGATGAAGAAGAGCACCGGCCACCCTGAGTACAGTCGTTAGCATCTTGGACGATGAATTCATTTTCAATATTGGACCTTACCGTCCTGCGGGGGCTCGCCCAGTGGGACCCAGATGTTACACTGGAAGCAGTCCTCCGTCCAGTCGTCGCCGGACGAGAGGGTCAAAAATTTGGGTTGGGGGCACACCCCAGCCAAACCACCACACAAGCCAGGCTGATTTTCGGTACCGTAGGAGTAGGCTGGTGGCAGCTTGCGTGCCTGGCAAAAGCGCTTGACTGGAGGCAGGGCGTAACGGAGACCTCCGAAGTAGTGGCACAGGGGTTGGCGGGAGTCCTTGGCCGATATGGTCACGCCCTCGACATGGCCGCGGTGGGCGAGAGCCTTGCGATACGGTTGTCGGAGGGCTTCCATGGCGAATGGGGATATTCTCTTCAATTGGTTGGTTGAGCAAAAAAGCAGATGGATGTGGTCTCAAGAGTCAGGGATTCCGGGCATGGTGGTGTGAAGAATGAGGGGTTGAGGGTTTATCTACGGCTCTCTCCCCCGCATGTCCACAGAGCAGATAGCCGAGCAAAAAGCGGAGATTGACCGAGGGAGGAGAGGAGAAGGAGAGGTGGGTAAAAGTGAAGTTATTCCCATCTATGAGATGTCACGGGATATTGGTCTCGTGATGGAGGTGCATACATGACATACAATGCCTACGGAACATACAAACCATACAAATCATACAGACCATACAGTACATACAGGACATACATCTCCTTATGGATGATCATCAATCGATCGTCGTCTCTACTTCATCATCATCTTGACAATAGATGTTTTCAGTATTGTTTCCCGATTCAGCAAATGGACAATCACTCTGCCATAATCAAGGGTGAAAGCTCCATCACCTGACGTCAGACGATAGCCCGCATTCCCCGGATCAGCAACGCAACGCATCATTCTCATTGGCGAACCCTCCGGATGCCTTGAATGGAAGAAAGTCCAGAAAGTGGGATTATGATCCCAGCATGATCGATGATGGACTCAGTGGCCAGAGCCAGGCTTAGGCTTGCCTTTCCCTTATAATGCAACCCATCCCCTCATCGGTCTCCTCACCCAGCAAGTCATTCCATCTCTTCATCCGGCGTTTCATCCAGCCATCCATCCACCACTCATATCCTTGATCTACGCAGTTAGTAAGTATTACACCCTTGCCTACTCATGACGTCGTGAACACCCTTCCCCTCTTGCCTGGACATCCTCTGTCTGTCATACTTCCCCTCTTCCTCATTGCCTTCCTTGTTCAACCTTTTTTTCAAACTATCAACCTGAAGGAGTGAGAAACAAACGAAGAAAGAGAAAGAACAATACCAAGAAACAGAAATGAGCAATACCGGTGATTCCTCCTCTCCCCCCCGTCACTGGCACGGGACTTTCGGGGACCGCTACGAGCATCACAATGTCTGGGTGACCGGCGGTCCCCCCACCGCATATCGACGACCCTCATTCCCAGAGTCCTCGCCAATCGACCGCTGGGTAGGTCCTGATCTGGCACTGGTGTCTTGAGTCCCATCATTCATCCATCGCATCTTCCACTTCGCTGTCTATCAAAACCACTTTGGATTCCATTCACCTCGTTGGACGCAATCTGACCCTATCAATCTAGGCTTCCGCCACTGCCGCCATGTCTAGCAGCTCCAGCAACTCGAACAACCCCGTTGACAGCCATGCCAACCCTCCCACGGTCCAAGACAACAGACGCCGCTCCAGCGGCCATGGCCCCTCGACGCTGTTCGAGAGTCTGACCAACCAGAAGCGCAAATCCAGCGATGTCGGCGCAACTGCCCGTCGGGCTAGTTACAACGAGCAGGGCATCAAGGGCAACTACTTCTCCAAATTGTGGGATGAATACACCCGCGGTAAATAGGGGTTTTAATTGTAATTCATCTTTCACTCCATATAGTGGCTTCTGTTTTTGGATATGCATTGTGAGAGAGAGAGATTGATGTGTCTTTATGCATGTTGGTCCCTTTATCCGTGGTTGCTATTCCAGGATGCCTGATCGACGGAGCTAGATGCCGGATAGTGCGGAAGAATTAGTTGGGTATGTGCATATGTTACATGAATACCAATGCAAGTGCGACTTTTATCAACGATGGATCGTAATATCACCGTGTAGGGACGTAGTCGTAGTGTCACGGACGATAGGGATGGAACATTTGACCGGAGAATGGCAACGACGAGTCGACCTCTCCGCAGCAGTGGCCTGTGTACAGCCAACATGCAAGAGCTGGTACTTGGGCGTTGGTGATACTCGGGTACTTACAATATCAGAGTTGACTTTTGTTGGGATTTGAGCGAGTCTTCATCATGGAGAACATAAACGACATACGACCTTTCGACTACGAGACCAGACGCAAAGCCCGGGGAATCTACACGAAAGACGGGATCTGTCTGCGACCACTGGGTTGGGCCAGTGATCCCAGAACATCCCCCAGCTACGCGAGAGGGGTCAAGGTTGAAGAGACGCCCTCCCATGCAAACACACAGCTTGTCCATGCGAACATGGAAACAAGCCCCAGGCCAGAAACAGCAACGCATCAAACTTGAAAAGTCCCCCCGCGGAAGAGGGGACTGACTTTTCACCAATGGTTAAGCGGAATTCATCACCCTTCGTGAAGCCTGCATTGTGTGAAAAGTGGATGCGTCCGTTGGAACAAGAAAAATTTGCTGATTTGATATGGTAGATCTCTCTAACACGCCTAATATCCTCATGCCACGGATAACAAGGCATTGGCACATCATAACGCAAAGCATGTCCCAGCAGGGAGAGATCGCCTGCTGTCGGTGGTTTCGATCTTCAATTTTATTTATTTTGTCCATCGAATCGTCATTAGAACGCTACCCAGGTTCGTTTCCTTTTCCTTTACCCCCCGTTGACTCCGAGACTTGAACGGTACATTTACCGGACAATGCCGTCGAAGCGGTTCTTGAACCACTTGACGGTCTCGGCCTGGGTGATACGGTGCTGGAAGCCGACACGGGCCTTGCAGCGGCGGCGCTTGGCAACACGCTCACCGGGGCGGGTCCTACATGGTCTGTCAGTTCCTCTTTTTCCTCAAGAGCACTCCGGTTCCAGCTGCGCCGCCGACACCCGGTTGAAGAAGGATTCCCATCACTCACATGCAGCAGTAGAAGTCCATGCCGTAGATACCGATGCCGGGGTCGTACTTGATACCCAGATCGATGTGCTCGCTGATACCGAAGCCGAAGTTGCCGGTCTCGGAGAAGTTGCGCTTGCGCAGCTCGTACTCCTTGACCTTCAGGCCACGCTCGAGGATCTCCTCGGCCTTGGGGCCACGGACGGTGACGTGGACGGCGATCTTTTCGTTACGGCGGATACCGAAGGTACGGACGGTGTAACGGGCCTTGCCTATAGTCGTGCACAAAAGTGATCCCATCAGTCTCCTGTTCTCTCTGCTATCCGAATATTTTTTTTTTTCTTTTTTGATCTTTGCGTGGTCTGTGCCTGATCGATTCGGATGTGGGATGTTTCAAGGCGCCTTACTGTAGACCGGAGTCTGACCGCTCAGCTGTTCAAGCACCTTCGCAGCACGGGTCAGTCTGTCACCAGACTCGCCGACACTGATGTTGAGCACGAGCTTCTGGATGCGCAGCTCGCGCATGGGGTTCGCGCTCTTGTCCTTTCCTTCCGACTGCATTTTTTCTTGGTTAGAAAATCTGAACGACACGGCGAGGGATTTCTGCTGGTTCAAAAATCGGGGAGAGCAATGACAATGGTGGTGATAACGATGCTGGAACACATACCATGGCTGCGTTTGGCGTTGAACTGGTCGACTCGGTGAACTTGAAAATCGACGGGACGAAAAAGTGTGGGAAGAGATAGACGGAAAGAGGAATTGTGCGGGTGGGAAGCGAGAGCCCTTAGCGTCTTGGCACCCAGAGCCGCGGCCTTGCCTTAGTCAGGACTGAGTCATCAATTGCTGACCTAAGCGGTCGGCGAAAGCTCAGTCAGCCCAGCTCCGTTGGTGATAACTTCATGAGCCACCAGTCCACTTGTCTTTGCCCAGTCGTTCGTCGTCTTCCCCGCTTCTCGCCCCTTTCCCCCTCCGTCATTTCTTTTAGTTTTTTCTTGTCGACGCGTCGCCTTCCGGTCGCATTTGTGCGCCTTATCCTGCCACCATGGCGGCCAACAAGCAGGGAAAGATGGTGAGTTTCCGAGCTGATTGGGTTGTGTTTGGAGAGACGAGAAGTCCATGATGGAGAACGAGGAAGAACAATAAAGCTAACAGCTCCTCTCTTTCTTGTAGCAAAACCTCGTGAGTGATGATTGTGACTGTCGCATTCTCGTCCGCCTTCTGACCACCCATGCAGATCAATTATCGGATGAGGGTTACCCTGAACGATGGCCGACAGATGACGGGCCAGATGCTTGCCTTTGATAAGGTATGGACTCGCGGCGCATGCGGGAGGAATCTCCTCGCAGATACTTCCTCGTCGACATGACTCCTCTTGATCCCTGTACGATGCGCGTACTAACTGGACATCCGACAGCACATGAACCTCGTCCTCGCCGACACGGAAGAGTTCCGTCGCGTCAAGCGCAAGTCGAAGCCTACCGCTGGCCCCTCCAACACCCCCCTCGTGGAAGCCGAAGAGAAGCGAACGCTTGGTCTGACGATTGTGCGTGGAACTCACGTCGTCTCGTGCTCCGTCGATGGTCCCCCGCCCGCCGACCCCTCGTCCCGCTTGGGCTCCAATGTCCCCGGGGTGGCTTCCGCCGCTGCGACCCTCTCCGCCGGCCCTGGCATCAGTAAACCCGCTGGCCGGGGTCTTCCCGTCGGCCTGGGCGGTCCTGCCGCTGGCGTGGGCGGTCCTCCCCCTCCGCCGGGCGGTTTCCCGGGCTTTCCCCCTGGTGGCTTCCCCGGTGCTCCTCCGGGCTTTGCTGGCCGTGGTGCTCCTCCAGGTGGACCTCGTAAGTTCAACACCCGGATGCTGTGAGATGACAACTATACTGACGGTGATCTAGCTGGCTTTGGCCCTCCTCCCGGATTTGCGCCCCCGGGCGGTCCTCGTAAGTTTTGAACTGCCGTCTTTCTTTCTCCCCGTGGACCGTGGACTAACGACTTCATTGCTACAGCGGGCGGATTCCAACCCCCTCCTGGCTTCCAACCTCCGGGTCAGGGCCGTGGGTTCCCTCCCCCTTTCGGAGGACGGTGATTTGATGGGATATGGAAACGGCGTGATTGCTTCAGGTCTCCGACGATCATGAGAGATGTATGCTGGCTACGCGTAGCTGGGGAAATCCACCACCGAAGAAAGAATACGGAATCTATTTTTCAAATCATCAACCATGCGGACTGGATCAGTATCGCACCCCGAACATACCAGGCAAAAGGCGTTGCGGCGTGTGCGGATGCAGGGAGAGCCAGAAAAGTCGAGAGCGGTCCTGGACCGGTAGCAGTAATGCTAGAGGTGGTTTCTACTTTCTGCTGTTTGTGAATTATAGTCATTTGGGATTTCTTTATTATTATTATCATTATTATTATGACTATGTTACCCTGTTGGTTTCTTTTGTTTTTCCGAGATAAATATCAAACTGTACGGAGTAACTAGTCGACTCACCGGAGCAGCAGGGGCTCACGTGACGGAACTCCGCCCGGCGATGATTCCGCAGTCGGGGAAACCATCAAATCTAAACCTTCTTCCTCTTCGACTCTCTCTTCCTTCTCCCTTTCTCTCTTCCTATCCCCCTCAGTCCCCCGTCTTTATTTTCCGATCGTAAAGATGGCCGCGGTAATCAAGGCAATCAACGCGAAGATCCGCTCCAACAAGGTGCTGGACTATGTCTGCTCAACACGTACGTGCACCCCGAGATCGGCCTGTCACGGTCTTGGATCCATTTGATTGGGCGTCAGCATGGCTTCAGGGAAGGCGATCAATCAAATTCATTGAGAGATACCAGATGGGCAGAATGAAGTATGAATCGGCAAAGGCAAAGGCTAACAAGAAGCTCCCATCGAAACAGATTTCTGGGGACCGGCCTCCAACTTCGGTATCCCCATCGCGGCGGTGATGGACACCCAGAAGGATCCTGAAATGTATGTTTGGCCGAGCCCGGTCTCTTTCAGAATCGCCGGCACAGAAAAGCTCCGTCGCTGCGACCAGTTGGACGGATGTCTTGCCATTTTTGCGATCAGTCCGCTAATGCCCCTCCCAGCATCTCTGGCCAGATGACCGGTGCCCTGACCATCTACTCCGCTACCTTCATGCGCTACGCCCTCGCCGTCTCCCCCAGAAACTACCTTCTCTTCGCCTGCCACGCGGTCAACTGCGGCGCCCAGATGACCCAGGGATACCGTTACCTCAACTACTGGAAGTACGTTCACCCTATGAGATCTATGGATTTTCCCATTCGAGAACGCATCGCGATGCGCGCACACACCGATAAGTTTCAATGAAATAGTCGCTAACAAGTTCACAGCTGGGGAGGTCGCGAAGCTCAGCTCGCCGCTGCGGCCCAGCAGGGCAAAGAGGCCACCGAGGCCGGCGCATAAGCGCACGTTGTACATCGCGCGATCGGTCGTTTATAAATCCAATCCAAATGAAAACAAACAAAAAGCCATCATCCCATATATTCCGGCCCCTATCATCCGGTATCGTTCAGGGAGAGGGGTGAGAACGTCATGCTAGCTAGACCCCTGTTATGCTCCCTGTTGTGATTGTAGTAGAGCTGCGCTTACCTACACCTTATCTATCTATCTACCCTTATCATCTTACTTTTCTTGATTGGACATTTTGCTTGCTTAGACAGTTGCCGATTGGATTATGTACTGAACAGATTCGAGAATAGATTGTTTTCTGATCAACTGGTTTTGGTTCTATTGGTTCTGGACTCCACTCATGAGTATGGGATTCGTAGGAGCTGTGCTTGATTGATACCCCTGGTATTCCAACAATCAATTTAAAGATCATTACTTTCCACTTGATCGCAGCTTGCACGGTCCTTTGAGACAATATATCGCGGCGTAGCTACGGGTGTATATATATAGAGTTATATATATCTTGCTTATATATCACCGCAAGACTAAACTATCCAATTTGGTCCCAACTTCTACCCAGGCGCCGGAGAATAATCACAATAATAGAAACGAGAAGAACCAAACGCATATGCAAAAGACAAGTGCATGCTCAGATGCAAGGGCTCAGTTCAAGGGAGTCAATCATGCTCAAATCAAGGAAAGCAAATATAAAAACAAGAGAAATGATCAAGGATGTTGCAGCGTAGCATCAGTCATTCATACAAGTATGCGTTTCTATCCGAAATGTCAAGATTACTGCGGGTGAAGGTCTGGCCCCCTCGCAAGCGAAAGATAAGGATCGTGCTAAGCAAGGGATCACTGCGAGTCGCAGTATCCCGGCGGCTTGGTGTTGTCCCCATTCACCCAGTTGGCCATGGTGAGAGCGGTAGTGTAGACGCAAGAGACTACTCCGAAGATGGTCAGGGCAACATCGGCGATCTGCTGTTTCCTGGAATGGGCGCACGCTCGAAGATGTAGTAGGGGCTAAGAGGAACACTGTGTTAGATTGATGATGCATGAATGCCGATAGAGGGATTATTATACTTACGGGGTAGACGTAGATCAGTGGAACGCAGGCAAAGCTGCCGACCAGCGAGACGAACTTGTCGAGATCTTCGGCTCCGCCCCAAGCGACGAAGGCGCAAATCATGACCAGAAAGAAACGGAACCCGTTCTTCTCCCACTTGATCCTGGGGTTATACTTGCCGCTGCGCGTGAAGAGCTCGTTCTCCATGATTCGGATGGCTGGGAACAGTTGCAGCGGTGTACTCAGGAGGATTGCCAACGAGTAGAGGAATTGGACGGCATTGACGAACTTGTCGTCTTGGGGGAGGTTGAGGAGGATGACGGTCTTGGTGGTAGATCCGTACGCCGCGTAGCTGAGGGCTCCCGCAGAAAGGAAAACGATCGTGATGATTACCATCACTCCGGCCAGGACCCCAGGGAACTGCTGTGGACGTTTCATGGACTCCTGGATCGGGATGATGAGACCAATACCCTCGTAGGTGAAGATGGCCGTTCCGATAAAAAGGGTCCACGTGGAAGGGTTGAAGGAAACAATATCGGAGATGCCACCCTGGGTCGCGATGGTGAGGAAATCGTAGTAGTAAAGATAGATCAGGCCTAGTAAGATGAAAAGATCGGCGATCAGGGCCGTGAACCCCAGCTTGCTGATATCTCGAATCAACGACAGCGGCAGGAAGATGACCAGCTGCATCAACACCATGAACTTGATATCGATGAATGACTTGCAGTTGCTCACAGCCAGGACGAAGGCCTGCAGGTTCTCCGCCGTGAACACGATGTACGCTGACACGAATCCCAATTGACTCAGCACGATTGAACCGAGAATAATCCGCCGCATGTGCTTTCCATATAGCACACCACCGATGTCGCCAAACGAGCCATCGATTTTGAGTCGCGTGTTCACCAGCAAGATAAAGGCATAGAAACTGAGCAGGGACACCCCCAGCAAGACCAAGCTGCTGAAGAGCATCCCTCCGTTCAGGAAAGCTCGGGGCAAGAACAACACTCCCGTCCCAACAAACGACTTGAGTAACAGGAGGGCTGCGCCAGTCCTAGTGGTATTTCCCGTGCCCCCACGGGGCTTGCGTATCCGCCTGCCAGCGGTTCCGGGACGGAGGAGGGCGGACTCTTCCCCGGGTTCCTCGGCACCTTCCTCCCAAGTTCCCGAGGAAAAGTACTCGTTGGGCCCCAGGACTTCATCGTCCTCTTCCAGTTCTTCACCCGCGAAGTGGCCATAAAGGGTCAAAAACTCCAGGAAGCTACTGGTCGGTAGTTGAGGCTGACCCTGCTGCGACTGTGGTTCCGGTCCGTCAGCGGCTCCAGGCTGAGGGGAGCCTACCGCTCGTCGCAGGTAGTCTCTCCGGAATCCTCCCGGGACGCGGATGGTGTTGATGTTCATCGTATCATCCTGGGGCGTTGGACGATCGAGACTAAAACTCTTGCTACGGGCATTCTTCTGCCCGCCCCCTTCCTCCGCGTTTTCCGCCCATTTGTAGACCTGTCGTGTGATGTCTCCACCTTGTAGTTGCAAGCTCGAGAATTCATCGTCCGCATTGCTGGTGACGTCCGCCCCCGAGGACTGAAGGTTCCGGCCCTCCGTCCCCAGTTGAGGTTGTACCAGGTGCCTCTTCACCACCTGGGGGTCCTCATACGGGCCCACCGAATACTCCGAATCGGCGTTGTTGTTATTATTATTATGGCTGTTGTCAAACGAGCCATAGTTGGACCTGACGGGTGGGGTGTGCGACACCGCGGGCGATGCCGCGCGTCGAGGCGGAGTCCCTAACCTGGGTGGTGAGCGTCCAAGATTGTCCTGAAGACCCGATGCGATCATCGACTGCCCGGGTCCTGGTAGAGATGATGGGTCATCGATCTTTTGGAGCTTTGGCCCTGCGCTCGTCGGGGCCTGGACGGGAATTGTGGACTGCCTGGGGGCCGAAGCATTTGAAGGCGAAGGAACCGGGGAGGCTAATCGAGCGATCGACACCTGTCTGGCCGAAGCGTCAGGCGTTGGAGACCCCGAGGGAAAACCACTCGCAGAGGCAGTGGTTGAGATCGGTGCTGATGGTTGGGGCTGTGTAGAGGAACCTTCCCCATTCTCTGGAGCTGGTGAAGAAGCCATGTTGGTAACGGCCAGAACAAGTCATCTAACGAAGCCCCGACAGTGATGGTTTGAGGGGAGACTCGAGGGTCTCGTTAGATTCCGGGATCTCGCTCTAAAAGTGATTGCCGGTGCGGAGACGGTGGGAAAGGGTGGAGATCGGGGGGGAGAAACCGGTGAGTAAGGGGGGCGAGATAGGCGAATCGGGGATCACCGTGGTGTGGATTGATAGACTATCGAGTCTCGACCCCTTATCAGCGATCAAGAATGAATCCGGATGAGATGATAACAACAACTGAATGAAGCGGTCGAGAAGAAGCTGAAAGAAGAGCGAAAAAGAGAGAGCGAGAGAATCAGCTGGGAGTCATTTTGCACTGTTTGACTCCCTCCACACGTGCCCGGGTGAGTAAGTGAGGTCATCGGCGCGTCGATCCCATCGCGTTTCATTTCCCCGGTGGATTGTTTGTTTCGGCATCGATATCTCGACCCCATGTCATGATAAGGTCGTTTTTCAACTTGCATCTTTCGACTGTGATCTTTGTGGTCGTTTAACGCTCAGCAAACCCATGTTGATTCCGCCCATACCTGCGACGGGTTGTGTGAGGTCGGTTCGGGTTCTCTGAGAGAAGATCTCAATCTAAACTTTAATTGTCCTGTTCGATGATGGGGATTCACGATGTGAGTGGCCCAGAGTCAATTTCTCGGAAACGGCCGAATTTTTCGACTCGATCGGCCGCGGAGGATGAGTCCCGACTGGCTCCCAGCGACTCTACGCATGCCTCCCCCAGGGAGAACTTCCGATTCCTCAACTGGAGGACAGCTTTCGCTCGACCGTACGAACCAGTAGGCTCATCTCGTCATCCGGAGGGATACCGTCATTCGCTTCCGTCCAATTTTTGGGGGCATGTTTCACGATGGTGGGATTGGTCGACCCGCGACGGGAGTTCCAATGAGACGACTGATAGGGATAGAGTTCTGGCAAACGGACCCCCAGGGCCACTCCGAGATGCCAGCGTGAGCCCAAAGGAAGGAAGTGACCAGCGAGGTCGCGGTTCGGATGGCGGGAACAAACTGGGGACTTTCTCTGGCGTGTTCGTCCCCACGACTCTGAATGTCTTGAGCATTCTGATGTTCTTGCGGTTCGGGTTTGTTTTGGGACAGGCAGGCGTCCTGGGAATATTGGGGTTGCTAATCATTTCGTATACGATCAATTTGGTGACCACTATGTCCCTGTCGGCGATCGCGACCAACGGAACGGTTCGAGGAGGTGGTGCTTACTATCTGATATCTCGGTCATTAGGGCCGGAATTTGGCGGCTCGATTGGCATCGTATTCTACCTGGGCTATGTGCTGAACACCGGCATGAACGCTGTCGGTCTCGTGGACTGCTTCACCCAGAACTTTGGAACCGAATCCGGTACGTGGGCCAACTTTCTCCAGGAAGGGTTTCTCTGGCAGTACCTCTGGAGTACCATTGTCCTGGTCCTGTGCACGGGGATTTGCTTGGCCGGCAGCTCCATGTTTTCACGGGCCAGCAATGGACTGTTGGTCGTTCTGTTGGTGGCGACACTGAGCATCCCGGTGTCCGCCGTCTTCATGCAGCCTTTTAGTATTCCGAAGCTCGGGGTCAATTTTACGGGAATCCGCCTACAAACCTTGGTGGATAACCTCAAGCCGAGACTCACGAAGGGGGCGGCGGGAAGCCAACGAGAGGGGAGAGAAAACTTTCAGGACCTCTTTGGGATCTTGTTCCCCGCTACCGGGGGTATTTTTGCGTAAGTACACAGTTCACGGGACGATAGCAGACTCTGATGGAAGAACAGTGGAGCCAGTATGTCTGGTGACTTGAAGAACCCTAGCAAATCAATACCCAAGGGGACGCTTTCGGGGCTAGCCCTTACATTTATCATATATACCGTTGTAATCCTTGCGATGGCCGCGTCGATTACGCGGGAGTCATTCTATAAAAATGCCAATATTGTACAAGTGGTGAGTACCCCCAGACAAGTTCACCTTGGCACGTTTGCTGACAGTATCAGGCCAATCTTTCTGGGGTGCTCATTCTGCTGGGGGAGTTTGCGACCTCCTTTTTCTCCTCCCTGATGGGGGTCATTGGCTCCGCGAAATTGTTGCAAGCCATCGCACGAGACAGCTTGCTCCCTGGTCTGAAGGTCTTCGGCAAAGGGACGGAGAAGCATGACGAGCCCGTGTACGCGATCATCGTCACGTTTGTGGTGGCCCAGCTTACAATGCTTTTTGACATCAATCAAATTGCATCCTTCGTGACCATGACGTATCTGATGACATTCCTGGTGACCAATCTCGCCTGCTTTCTCTTGAAGGTGGGATCTGCTCCCAACTTCAGACCATCTTTCCACTACTTCAAATGGCAGGGTGCAGCAGCTGGCACACTGGTGTGCGGGGCCAGCATGTTCTTCGTAGATGGCGTGTATGCCACCGGCTGCGTGGGAATTTTGATAGTGCTCTTCCTTCTGATCCACTACACCTCGCCCCCCAAGCCGTGGGGCGATGTCAGCCAGAGCCTGATCTACCACCAGGTGCGCAAATACCTGCTGCGCCTGAAGCAGGAGCACGTCAAGTTTTGGCGGCCGCAGATTCTACTTTTAGTGACCAACATTGACGATCAATTTAAAATGGTGTCCTTTTGCAACTCCCTGAAGAAGGGAGCCCTGTTCATGCTCGGCCACGTGCTCGTGACCGATGATTTCTCTGCGGCGGTGCCCGAAGCGCGTCGACTGCAGACATCGTGGACCAGATTTGTCGAAAACTTGAAAGTCAAGGCTTTTGTCAATATCGCTGTAGCTCCGACTGCCGAGTGGGGGGTCCGGAATATGGTTTTGAATTCGGGCCTGGGAGGCATGCGACCCAACATTGTGGTCATCGATCAGTACCGCCAAGGTCATTCGTTGGGGCAAGATGTCAACCTCTCGAATCGTCGAAGAGAGTCGGTTATGGGCAGAAGGAGCTGGCGGGATTCCACCCCGGAGGTCCCTGGGCACGACGCACCTGAGCCTCAGATTGACTGCCAAAGTTACGTGACCATCTTGGAAGATCTCCTGTTCAAGTTGCGTATCAACGTCGCGGTGGCCAAGGGATTCGAGGACCTCGAATTGCCGGGCCCAAAAGGCCAGCACATGAAGAAGTACATCGATCTGTGGCCTATCCAAATGTCTGCGGACCTGGGGGCCGACCACGAAAGCAAAAAAAATGTCTTGACCACGAATTTTGACACATACACCTTGATCCTCCAATTAGGCTGCATTCTCAACACGGTCCCCTCCTGGAAAAAGATGTATAAGCTGCGCGTGGCGGTCTTCGTCGAATACGAGACAGACGTCGAGGACGAGCGAGGACGAGTAGAGGCCCTCCTTGAGAAACTTCGGATCGAGGCAGAGGTACTGGTGTTCTGGCTTGCCTGCGGCGATCTCATGGCATACCGAGTGATCGTCAATGGTGATCTTACCCCGGAGTCGGATCGAATGCGGGACCATGTTCATGGAGCCTTGAAAGATGAAGACTGGTGGCAGGACCTCCTTGAGGCCCGCAAAGGCTCACTTGAGCGCTATAGACAGCACCAACCGCGCTGGGGTGGACTGCTCTCTGACAGAGCACCAAGCTGGCATGGCCCTTCCAGTCTGGAAAGCAAAAACAAGGCAGCCAGCCAGCTGCCCGATGAACTGAAGCGCATCATTCATGGTGATCGGCGCCGACGGTCCATATCCAGTCATAAGGGACTTGGGAGCGTCAACCTGGGCATGCAGACGCACCGTCTACTTGATGCATTTGTGGACTACGATGAAATCGACAGTAACGGCAGCAGCGACAGCAGCGAGGATAATGATTTTGAACCCTACGTCAGCGACAGCGAGGACGACAGTGAGGAAGACAGCGTCGGAGACGCAGGAAGCCGCGTCCCGCCAGAGCCTGTTCCCCAACCAAGCCCACCAGCACAACCAAGTCCCTCAAACGAGCCGCGCGAAGAAGAGGCGCCTCCCCGAGCAGACATCCCGACGATCATCACCACCGGCGAAGACGCTTCCCCCAAAAGTCCAGCCGTCTCTCCTCACTCCCGCCCCAAAATCCACCGCTCCCCCTCCTCCACCAACCGGTTCAGCTCGTCGCCGATCCCCGAAGCCCACGTGAACACCGAAGCCGAAGAAAACGCCGGTCCATCAATCATGTTCGCGGCCAGCTCCTCGCCGCCTCGGTCCTCGACCCGCAGACGGGCCGACTCGATCTACGCGCGGCCGTCCTCATCCAGCCCATCTGCAGCATCAGCCTCAGCCTCCGCATCCGGCTACCCCCGACAAGCATCGATGCCCCTCTCCTTCAACGACCTCCCTAGCCGGGCACAGCACCTCATCCTCAACGAGCTGATGGCGACGCACAGCGCTGACACGGCCGTCATTTTTACGACGCTGCCGTCGCCGCTGGAGGGCACTGCCAGCAGTGAGTCGGCGAGTGCGTCGTATCTGAGTGATCTGGACGTTCTCTGGCAGGACTTGCCGCCTTGTTTGTTGGTGCATAGTAACAGCATGACGGTGACGATGAATCTCTGATGATGTGATGACTCTGTTTAGATCGGTGATGTGCGATTTGTTACTTTCTTCTTGCTTTATAGATATGTTGTGCCGGGGGAGGAAGACCTCGTGAGGGGCAAGTATATATATATTTTGTGTATTTCGGTCGTATATATGCTCGACGAAGTTTAGCGTTAATGTTTGTTATAGAATTTTGGTTTCGTGTAACTTCCAGTCGTTACCTCTAGTGTACTATGGCATGATAACTGAAAATGGTGAAGTAAATCTGTGGTTAAGTTTGTATCAGGAGAGCTGTAGCCATTCATACGGAACCATGATCAGCAATGTTGATATGTAGCACCATATACATGTACAAGTTGTAGACATATATCGCTTTAGTCAAAGATCAACCACAAATATGACCCGAACTGCCTAAAAAAAAAATAGAAATCCTATAGCCTCACACTCTACGTATGTATAAAAACCCAGCACGCCTATGCGCAACCAGCCTCCTAGTACTCCTACTTACCACATTCTTCCCAACGAAACACAAGCCACAGCGCCCGCCAGAGCCAGCCCCACAAAAACCACCTCCAGGCCATCGAATCCTGCAGCATTCTCCACCAGCCCCAGCAGCAAAGACACAACAGCGGTGCTGGTGTTCAGCACGCTGGTCACGATGCCGTACCCGAGGGCCGTGACGCCACCTTCCCCTGTGGGAGTGGGCTTGTTCGCGTTGGTATCTTCGCCTGTGTCATGTGGCGGGGTGAAGGTACCATAAGCGGAGTCGTACGGGGCGGATGGATCGTCTGGGAGGGGTGAGTGTGGGTGTGTTTTTTGTGGACGAGGAGTGATGTGGTCTGCTTGGAGGACGCAGCGTGCGAGGCCGGACCATAGGGCAGCGCTGTAGAGGGCGAGCGCAAGGCCGAGAAGACAGAGGGGAAGAACGGGGGAGGATAGGCTGGAGAGGAAGCTCAGGTGGACGAGGGCGAGGAGGACGTTGGCGAGGAGAAGAGCGGAGGGAGGGTTGCCGATCCAGTGGGGATGGTCGAGGAGGAAGCCGAACAGTGGGAGAAAGAGGCAGGAGATGATATGGGGGATGCTGATACCAATATATGAGAGGGGAGGGATAGCTTCGTTAGATTGACTGGTGTCATTGTGCATGTAGGTGAAAGGGACATGACATACCCCATGACTGATCCCGCAGCACTTTGGTCGCCTTGGTAGAAGCGCGAGGCCAAAAAGCGCTGTGCGGAGTTGGGGAATGTGTTGGTAGCTCCGTAGCCGAGCATTGCGACGACTACAATTTGCCAGTAGACTCGGGGGAACTGTCGAATGGAGGGTGTTTCTACTTGCGCTTGGATGTCTGTGGCGAGGAGCTTCTCAGGGACGTGTGGCCCCGCTGCGGCGTTGCTAGTCAGGAGCTGACAGGTAGCTAGAACGAGGATGCCCATGGATAGTGCAGAGCCTATCCAGTTGGCGCAGAGGACCCCGTATGCCTGAACTAATCGGGGGGTAAGGATGGAGTTGGTGACAGTGCCAAGCTGCCAGGTTCCGGTCATGAGGGCCAGGGCTAGAGAGATTTGTCCGTCCCTGAATGAGTCGGATTTGCTGTTAGCCTTAAACGAACGGAATGCCTAGAGGGGGAGAGATAGACGACCTGAACCAGCGCGTGGCGATGTTCGTGGCCAACACGGTCGATATCTCGCCTCCCAACCCGACCAAGGTTCGTCCGAGGATCATCACGGACCAGACTCCGGTCTGTATGGCTAGACAGAAGATGAGCTGGCCGCTGATGATGCTGACTGCGGTGGCCAGTAGGATGCTCCGCTCGCCATATCGATGGACCGCAAAGCCCGAGAAAAAGGGGGAGATCGTGTTGGGTATACAGTACGCTGCGTAGAGAGCAGAGACAAGGTAGGCAAATTGCGAGGCGGACAGTCCTAGGTGGAGCTGTAACGGAACGGACAGCGTCGCCGGGAGATCGTAAACTATGGCTCACGGTTAAACCATGATATAGGTGGTCGAGACGGACTGGAGAACTACCAAAGTAAGTCCCCCATTGCAGACTGGACACCGCCAGCAAGATCCACCAGGGCTTCAATCCGACGGGAACTTTCATCTTGGTCGGTTTCTAGGATTCGTTTCAGAGAAGGGGCCAAGGCCCGAGATAAAAAAAAGATACCAACATAGGAGGCATAGTTGTCACAAGGGTAGAGTGATGTATTAGGAACAGGGAAGTAAGGAGTTGACAGATCAAGTGAAGGGAGCAGAGACGAGACAAGGTAGGCCCGGATGATGATCATGCATGCTGATGATCAGTTGATGCTGCATGTGCCCTAAACGGATGTGATAGGTGGGACTTTCTCGATTTCTCTAGGAATAAGGAAAGAAGAAAATGATATCATGGTACCACCGTCTGATGGAGTATGAGTTGTTGCAGATTGACCCCCAAGTCTTTCACGATTCCCAATATCCGACGACGATTGCAAAAGACACCGTCCACTTCGTCCAACCGCTCCAGCTCCAGACAGATTGTCTCCCAGTCGAGCTCCGGTCCCGGAATGGGGTCCAGATCCTCGTCGAGGAGGAGGGCTGCGCGACAGCGCCAGTATCCGCCCATCGCGGGCCATGCCACGGCCTTTTTCAGATTCACGAAACTCTGCCAGTCCAGACAGTCGAGGATGGGCCAGTAGATCTCCTGCGGCAGACAGGAGAGACGGGATGGAAGATTACTGGGGTGAGGGGGAACTGTCGTCCTTGTTAGGCTCTGGTCGAGTGTCTGCATAATTTCGGAGATTTTATAAGGCTCTCAAACCGGCGTTACACGTTAGCTTCAACCCGACTTACTGCTCTCACGAATGGAAGGGATCGAAACGCCTACCGGGATCGGTGATGGGAACCGGAAGGGGAAGTTGCCCGATCAATCCACGAAATCGGTCACGCAAGACGGTCCAAAAGAGGCCCAGGTTCTGTTCCACGACCGGGCCTAGCTTGATCTTGGCCAGGCTCCAGCATCGCATATGGATGGGGAAGCCAATGTAATCCATGGGGACGTGGCAATCGGGAGGGATGTAGGTGCAATTATGGACCTGAAAGCCGTCTAGATCAGGCTGGACGAGGCCGATCACGGCCTTGGTGGGGTCTATAGGCACGCGAAAACAGGACAGACCGCATTGCTTGGTATACGCTTGATAGCCAATGCCTGAGAGATAGTAGATGTCGGTGGTTGGTACATGGGTGACTGGAGAGACCATCAGCGGGGTCGAAGGAGAGCGGATGATACAGAATCAGTTCTCACTTATGCGATGGAACCCACACCATTGATGCTCGTCATTCAAGAAATAGGTGTCCTCCAGCGTTGCGGCATCCACGAGCCGGTATTCGAGGGTATCATTGACCGGCTGAGCTCCCTTCACGAGGCGATTCCCACGCTGATCGATGACCCCTGCGCAGAGCATACACCACAACTGCATGGGTAGAACCATGTTGATCGTTGGATTCCGAGTAGGATACAGATCGCCCGTGCGATGTCAGGGTACTCGAAACCCCTGGTTATATACTGCATTGAAATAAGCATTGCCACATCATCACGACGCGCATCAGGATGTCATGGCGAGCATCCTAGCACGGTTGCCAATCGTTCTATGCAGGAACCACCGTCAGCCCTTGTCATGTTCCTGGTTTGCCTCTCTGGAGCCAGAGAAACCGATCCCACGTCCCAAATGATTTGAAAGTTACTGCACCGAACGACCAAGAAAAGAGTGTCGGGTAGCCAGCGCCACCGGACCTGAGTTCGGGTTCGACCCAGGGATCCTGCAGAGGTCACGAATCGATGATCAACTCACGAGTCTCTGGTCCATGAGAGCATTGGCTGGTACCCAGCTGTAAGCCGATCAACCTGGATCGATCAACGGATTGACCGTGGGGCCGAAATGATAGACCGTGGATGGAGTTTGCCATGACGAGGGTATCATCAGTGTAGATAATATCTTGTAAAGTTTTACATTCATTGAAGAAGACGATGACAATGGTTTGAAATTGAATCAGGAAAAGCCTAAATTCGTGGGCGATGACAGTCGGGACCTGAGGCACCAGCATAACGTGACTCTTCTTTTTTATCCGATCCAAAACAATACCACAGCACAACCTCACAATATCCAGAACTACTATCACGACGCAGTAGTTTACTGTACTCCTTCCAGTGCAGCTGACATGACCCAGACGTTTCTCTAGGATCCAGTCAGAAACTCATAAGCTTCGGACGAATCCTTCCGCGCCATCGAGTGGAGCGCAACTGGCCAGTTCGCATTGGTGAGATTGTCTTCACCAAACTAGATTTCGTTCCTATCAGGAGATGGCTCCTTCGAGACCCACAGTCCGTAGGTCCTGACCCAAGGTCACATCCGAACGAACAAAGACAGGGGATGATGATGATTCGGATGAGCACCACGATAGATGGTTGACTGCGCACGGGTGACCGCTCGCGAAGTGGAATCCTGCCTTACCGAAAGACAAACCCCTGGCAGTTATGCTGAAAAAGACAGCGGACCATATGGCATACATCCCGGTCTTTTCGGTCAGCCGGCTGGGATCGACATCGGAGCCTGGAGGCCGCTTGCGCGCCGTCTGACTGGTCCTCCATGGCCGAGTATAGAGATATCTCTCCTCTCGTCACACCCTGGGAAACGATACCCATACGCAGTGGTACGGAAATGATTGCTCTTTTGGGGTGCATGATGATCCTACATGGAGTCGATTGTAGCCTTTGACTCGACTGGTGTAAACCAAGCCTGGGAATCGCGGCGGATAATCAAGGCAGTCGAATTGTGTCAGCCCCGCCCAGGACGCCTGTCAGCACTGGTATGTCAGTTATCCGTGATATCAATAATAAGAATAGTGAGAATTATCAGACGGTAATTTTAATTAATTAATCTATACCCATGTCGAACGAGTGAAAAGGAACTCAATCCCGAGAGGGCTGGCGGATGTGTTATGTACATAATTCGCGCATCCCGAGCGTGGCCTCTTTTCCGCAACCTCATCTTCATCTTCTTATCTTCTTCTCGTCTTCTCTCCTTCATCTTCTTCCACCTCTTCCTCTCGATCTCTCCCCACCAACCACTCCACTTCTCCCCACTTCCCTCTCCTCCACATTTGTCTCTCTCCCACGCTCTTTCCGCATTCCTGGGACTACCCCTGACCGGTCGCTGACTACCCATACCGACCCCCGGAGTCGCCGCATTCCACTTCCCCCCGCGCCCCCTCGCTTGTCGCTGATTCCTCGTCAGCGTGGTACAAAGGACTTTCAAAGGGATAATATATAAGAAGAGACCAAGATCATGTCTTTGTCGCCTCCGGCCTTCTCCTTCCGTCCCAAGGCGTCCCCAAGCAATGACAGCTTGAGCAGCGCCGCGTCCAGTCAGGGCCCCCCCCAAAAGCCCACCATGTCGCGAAAAGCCTCGTCACCCATGGCGCCTCCTTTCATGGTCTCGGCCCCCGGAAAGGCCATCGTCTTTGGGGAACATGCCGTCGTCCACGGTAAGGCCGCAATGGCCGCCGCCATCTCCATGCGATCCTACCTCCTCGTCACCACCCTCTCCAAGTCGCAGCGCACCATCACCCTGAACTTCCGCGACACGGGGCTGATCCACACCTGGGACATCGACACGCTCCCCTGGGATCTCTTCCATCGCCCCGATAAGAAGAAATACTACTACGACCTGGTCACCACCCTCGATCCCGAGCTTTACGACGCCGTCCAACCTCATGTCGAATCCGTTTCCCCCGATGCCTCCGAAGACGCCCGCAAGATCCACCGGCACTCCGCCGCCGCCTTCCTCTACCTCTTCCTCTCCCTGGGTTCCCCCCAGCACCCCGGCGCCGTCTACACCCTGCGATCCACCATCCCCATCGGCGCCGGCCTCGGCAGCAGTGGCAGCGTCTGCGTGTGCCTCAGCGCCGCCCTTCTGCTCCAAATCCGCACCCTGGCCGGGCCCCACCCCGACCAGCCCCCCGACGAGGCCGAAACCCAGATCGAGCGCATCAACCGCTGGGCCTTTGTCGGCGAGATGTGCATCCACGGGAACCCGAGCGGCGTCGACAACACCGTCTCCGCCGGCGGCAAGGCCGTCATCTTCCGCCGCGGCGATTATTCTAAACCCCCGAGTGTCCAGTCCCTGCCCAACTTCCCCGAGCTGCCGCTGCTGCTGGTCGACACGCGGCAGGCTCGCTCCACCGCCGTGGAGGTCGCCAAAGTCGGTCGCCTGCGGGGAGATCATCCCGCCGTCACCGAGTCCATCCTCGACACCATCGATCAGGTCACGCTCTCGGCCCAGTCCCTGATTCAGGAGTCTTCATCCGCCGGACCCGACCGCGGCGTCTCCGCCGACGTGCTCGAGCGCCTCGGCACTCTGATCCGCATCAACCACGGCTGCCTCGTCTCCCTGGGCGTCTCCCACCCCCGCCTCGAACGCATCCGGGAGCTGGTCGACTTCGCCGACATCGGCTGGACCAAGCTGACCGGTGCTGGCGGCGGCGGCTGCGCGATCACCGTCCTCCGCCCCGACGCTAGCCCGGCGGCCATCCGCGCCCTGGAGCAGAAACTGGACGCCGAGGGGTTCACCCGCTACGAGACCACCCTGGGCGGCGACGGCATCGGCGTCCTGTGGCCCGCCGTGCTCCGCAACGGCACCGACGAGGAGGGCGGCGAAGAGATCGACCAGGAGAAGTTCGAGAACGCCGAGGGATCTGAGGGCATCGACCGCCTCGTCGGCGTCGGAGCCCAGGAGAAGCGCGAGGGCTGGAAATTTTGGAAGCGGGCCGCTGTCTGATCCCGTCATTCCCCTTTCCCCCTTGTTTTCTTCTTCTCCATCTCATAATGGAACCCTACCTCGCATTTGATCCTATCTCCTTTGATTTATCCTTGCAACGACATATCTTTTTTCTTTTCATTTCTTGAAGGTCAGCGGACCATTTGGCACCTTGATATATGCATTTAATCCACTTTTGCATCATGTTTCTTCTATTTTCCGCATCATATTTCTTTGTATAATATTACCCTTTCTTTTTCATCTATATTCTGTCGTCACTACCTCGGTTGTTCTATATCTGTTCCTAGATGATCTTCATGTTCAAGAGCCACGTAGACGGTGATGTCTTAGTGGGATAAGTTTTGGTTTTCATAATATGCGAGCATTGCTGTATCTACTGTGGATAGGGTCTTCTCTCTTAATTTCGTTCATTATACATCTTGATGTAAAGATCAGTAATCCAGGGTGGCCTGAATGTCAAATACACATTCCAAGATCCAAGAAAATCATTTACAGAAGATAAAAGGGTATTGACTATCATCAGTTCGTGCCACGTCCAATCATCCCCCTACCCCATGGTGGTCTCCCACCCCTTCTCGATCATCACATCCATCCAGTATGCCTCCGCGTCGCCCGCGTCCATCCGTCGCCAGATCTCCTCCACGAGCTGCAGGCACACCTGGATGGGTTTGGGCGGCAGCACGTGCAGGAACAGGTTGAGCCGTCCGAGCACAAACCGCCGGGTCCGCGACACCTCGATCGCATGCGACGAGATACTCGGCCCGTGCTCGTCGCTCTGGGGAGGGCCATCAATCGACGGGTCGCTCCGGGGGAGGCGGAGTTCACTGCTGGCGGCGACGAGGAGGAACGGCTGTAGGCAGCGGGTGCGTGACTCCAGCGGGATGGTTTTCAGTCGAGAGAGCGTAGTGAGGGCGAACTCGGTCAGCCAGGTATCATAGTAGGAGGTGTCCGGCGGGAGTGTGTCGGCGAGAGACGGAATCGTGGGATCAACGCCCGCGGGGGTCGGAAGATGCGACGGGTCGCAGAACCAGGCGGTTGCGGGGTCGGTGTCCACATCGACGGACAGAAAGGGGTCCGGGTGGGGGATGGACGACGAAGACGGAGGCGGCCGAGGAAGCCGGCGCTGAAGAAGATCGGGGAAGGCGCGGTAGAGCTGCATGAGACCGGTGCAGCGGTAGACCTCCGCCATGGTCAGCAGATGCCAGACGGGAGTTTCGTCATCCCCGGGGGAGACAATCTCGGCTTCCGCCGGATGGGCGAATCCGAGCAGTCGTTCTTCCAGCTCTCGGGCCTTCTCCAGGGCCCGCTGCGCCCGCGCGACCTCGACATGGGAGGTAAACCGTCGCGCGTGGATGCGTTTCCGCTCCCGACGGACGAGCCGGCCCACCTCCTGCACGGTGGATTGAGTATCGCGGGCGATGCCGGTCCACGGATGGGGCACCCGTTGCAGGACGAGTGACTCGCCCGTGCTGGCCGTGGAGGGGCCGGACCGGACGTTGGCATCGTCGGCGACAAAGGACAGCAGCATCTCCCAGTAGACCAGGGCTTCTTCGAAGAACTGGTGGTTGTTACTTCGACCCGGGTTCCGCGCTACGGACGGCTTGGTGTCAAGGTGGTTTCGCAGGAGGTTGAAGAAGGAGATACCCAAGTCCTTCGGATCGTGCCAGCTGGCCGTCTGGCCGAGCATGAGGAGAGCCAGGAGTGATTTGTCGTCCAGGGTAGACTCCTGATTAATGACGTCGACCGCCTCGTTTCGCATCTGCAGACCCAAGGGTCCGAACTGCGGGAAGTCATTCACGAGAGTGGCTGCGGCCATGCTTTGCATTGTCTTGCACATGGCCAGGGAAGAACCCCACAGGCGCGAGACCGTGGTGCGGAATGGGTTCATCTGGCTGTCATAGCTAGAGAAAAGCGCGGCAACTTCTTTGAAGTAGTATTCGATGAGCGTCCAGGACGGATTGTTCAAGGGCTGCGGGATTGAGGTGAAGTCGCGGAGGAGTGGTGGCCGCGGACTGGACGGCGGGTATTTCCGGACAATGTTCGAGGGGGAGAAGCCCGAGAAATGGCGACGCTCGTCCTGGAGCGAGGGAGCGGCCAAGGACAGGAAATCCACGTTGGTCTCTGAGGGGACGGGAGACCCAAGTTCGAATGTTGAGCTGCGCCTTCGAGATGCTGCTGGGGACGCGGGGCATAGATCTGCCAACTCCGGGAGGGTGTCTGATTCCTGGAGGCTCCAGAGACTCTCACATAAGGCCGCCGTTTCGTCCGTTCCCGAGTCTCTGGGGTTGGGGAAGCCGCGGGTCGACGGGACATCAAAATCCCCACCGCCCACCAGCGTCTGGGTCAAAGGATTGACGCATGGAGTCGGGGCGGCCGACGTTGACCGAGGCGCAACGGGCTGATCTGGCGGTGATGGGAAAGAGGGTTCAAATTGAGTACCGTCCTTCTTAGCGGTGACATCCTGGTCCAGGGCATCGGGAACTGAATCAGGATATTTGGTGACCCAGCGGAGCGACTGGACGTAGCCGGGGCATCTCACCCCCAGACGAGTGCATCGTCCGCACTGCGGCTTTTCTTCCCCACACTTGACCTATGACACCCAACCGGTTAGCTAGTGTAGTCCCTTGATATTCTACTCCTTGGACGTTCCCATCCCCGAAGCCGGGAGATTTGTAGGGGGGAGTTGAAACAGCTGGAGATGACATGAGGGGCAGTCGAGATAAGGCTCACTGACCCGTTTGCTCTTGCAGCGAGCACACCCATTGCGGGATTTCTTCACACGTCTCATCATGGACTGACCCCGGACATAGCAGGGGACCGATAGGAAGAAGAACAGAGTAGCACGAACATGCTACCGTTATCAAATTGAAGCGAGATAGGCGAAGGATGAGGCGAACGGGGAACGGTGTGCGGGGAATGGATAAGGTTCTATTATCAGTGGCCGGCCAGTTGGCCAATCAGGGACCGTAGGGGACGGTTTACCCCGTTGGGGAATTGGAGATGTCTTAGTAGCATCTCTCGTGGATGGCCGACTATATGTAGGATTCATGAAGTCGTCTTGTCTCGGGGATCGAGAACGATCTGCATGCGCCTGGCCTAGCTCAACGGTGTTGTTGGGTGAGGGGATCGTCAAGTCGATAAGGAACTCATCCGATTCGGAGTGTCATGAGTGGAATGGATGCATGTATTTGTGGTTGATGATGTAAACATCATAATCAGCGTTCCACAAGATTAAGAACTAAGCAGCTTTACGGAAAGAATGATGACGATGGAGTAAGGATGGATATAGAGAGAGAGAGAGATGGATTGTTGTTGTTGCTATTGTTGTCTGACGGCCTCAGGCAGCATCCCCCACCTGACAGCTTATCTAATCACCCCGTTCATTGTTCATCCCAGCATCAAATAAAAGCTTCAGGCTCGATCTTCATACCAATCTCCTTAAGTCTGCCCCATTGACTGCCTGTTTGACAGTACTCAGTGCTGGCGATTGTCATGGTCATGTCCACTTCGTATGCGTCGGACCCGGAATGGGCCTCCATTGAGCCCATTCCCCTGGATGATGGCGCCGATGCCGGTGCCATGCCGTTGGCCACGATCGCCTATCCTCAGGAGTACCTGGAAGCGACCTCGTATCTGCGCGCGGTGATGGCTATTAACGAGATGTCCGAGAGGGCCCTGAAATTGACAGAAGACGTGATCTCTATGAACCCTGCCCACTACACCGTCTGGTGAGTCTCCCCTCACCTCTTTCTCATATGAGAACGTATAGAGCAAGAGCTGACGGAGACAAACCAGGATCTACCGGGCGAAAATCGTCTTTGCCCTCGAAAAGGACTTGCTCCAAGAGCTGGAATGGCTGAACGGCGTCTCCCTCAAGTATCTCAAGAACTACCAGATCTGGTACGCCGCACGTGACCCTATTCAAGACCGACTCACTCACTAGCAAACAGGCAACACCGTCAGGTCGTCATGTCGTCGCGGACATACTTCCCCGAACCCCCAGCCAAGGAGCGAGATTTTCTCATGGAGATGTTTGCCCAAGACTCCAAGAACTATCATGTCTGGACTTACCGCCACTGGCTAGTGCGTCACTTCCGGCTATGGGACGACCCGCGGGAGACGCAAGACATCGACGCCCTGCTGACGGCAGACGTGCGCAACAACTCCGCCTGGAACCACCGGTTCATGCTGCGCTTCGGTCCCCGCACCGACGAGCCCGACGCCGGCATGCCCAACTGCACTGCGTCCGACCCCGCCCAGAAGGGCCGTCTCGCCGTCGTGGACGAGGACGTCGTCGACGCCGAGCTGCGCTTCGCCCAAGAGAAGATCATGCGCGCGCCTGAGAATCGCAGCCCCTGGTCGTATGCGCGGGGGGTGCTGCGCGCCGCGGGCCGCCCGCTAGCCGAGTGGGAGGATTTCGCGCGACGGTTCGTGATTCTCGGAGAGGGGGAGGGAGACGCTGGGGCCGAGGCGGACGTGAAGAGCAGCCATGCGCTCGAGTGGTTGGCAGATGTGTATGCGGGTGAAGCTGGCAGCGCGATCGCCCCGCGGACGGCTGGGGCGGTGCGCATGCTGACGCTGCTCAAGGAGAGATACGATCCTATTCGGAGTAGTTATTGGGAGTATCGGATTGGGATGATCACGCCGGACGTGGCTGCTTCTGCTTAATGAAGTTGACGAATGAATTTTCTTTCAGCTATCCTTATTATTATTATTATCATATTGCATTGCATCTGCATATTATATTGTATTCCTTAGCTGTTGTGCCTGTACCATTACGACGGTAGCACAATGTGATACTGAACTGCAGATACATAGATCTATTACCCAGCCCAATCCATGAGCTTCTCTATATACAAGGCAACAAGCAAAGGCAAAAACCCTAGACAGAAAGATAGAAAGAAACAGGTCGCCAACCGATGCAAAACACCACAAACAACCAAAGGCGCGCAAGACAACCAGCTAAAAGCAAACAACAAGAAACGGGAACAACCAGCCAAAGTCATACAGGCAAAGGCATAGTATAGGTATCAGACAAATCAAGCGCCCCACCCCTCCTGCAACAACCGGCGATACTCAGCCGCCATATCAATCGTGACATTGCTTCCTCCGCAGACGATAATCACCACCCTGCTGTCGGCGCTCAGGTCAGGGACCAGCTGCTTCAGCCGCGACTGCAGGGGATGATGAGGAGCAGAATGAGCCAGAACGTCGCTGCCGTCTTCCGGGTCGGTGTCGTTCTCCGTCGCCGAGGACCGGTCGTCGCCGTAGCCTTCGTCGCGCACGGAGGGATGCGGCTGCTGCTGGGGCTCCGCGGTGGTGATCCTCTTGCGCTTGCGGGTGGGTGCTTGTTGGGCGCGGGCGGCGTCTCCGACGGCTGCTTCTACGCAGACACCGCAGGCCAGTTCGACAAGCAGGCGCTCGTCGTCGGCGAGACGGAGCACGCCGCGGGCCGCGTCCGCATCTGACAGGACGGTGCTGTGGACGGCGATGCCGGCGGGTGGGGCGGTGGCGTATTGGAAGGTTCGCTCCGAGACGCGGATGGCGCCGAGTGAGGTAGCCTGAGAGCTGATCTTGGAGAGGGAGACGAGGGATTTTTTAGCGACGGCGGCGGCGAGGGAGTCGGTGCCGATGGTTTCGACGGCCAGAAGATGGGTGGGGCGCGGAGAGGGGGGTTTGTTCTGCAGGTTACGGTGGCGTTCGATGCCTGCGACGAGGCCGTTGAGGAGGCCGCCGCCGCCGACGCTGCAGATGAGGGCGTCTGCGGCGAGAGGCCGCGCGTTGTACAGGGTTTCTTCATCGGCTCCTGCGGGAGGGGGCAGCTGGTGCACCAGTTCGTCGATGATGGTGCTGTTGCCTTCCCAGATGGGCTCGTTGTCAAATGGGTGGAGAGCGATCTTGGCCACGTCGGCGGCCTCGCCGTCTCCGGTCTGCTTCATGATGACTTCTCGCATGTACTCGCCGGCCTCGAGGAACGTCACCCCGTGCTGGATGACCTCCGCCGCGCCGGCTGTGCGCAGCTTCTGCACCATCAGCGGCTTTGTCGACATTGGCACGACGACCGTGCAGGGGTATCCAAGGCTTCGAGCGGCGCAGACGGCTGCCAGGCCCGCGTTGCCACCCGACGAGGCGTAGAAGTGCACCGGTCGGTTGGCGTTCTCCGGCTTGACAAGGTGGGAGAGGATTTGGTTGCCCATTGCTCGAGATTTGAACGACCCGCTGGGCTGGACATTCTCCAGCTTCAGGAAGACCCGGCAGCCGGCCATACGCGAGAGCGCGGCCGATTCCACTAGAGGGGTCTCAACCCATGGTGTTTTGAATGTGGGCTTGCCCTCGACGGGAGCGATGCTACCCATGGCTGTTGAGTCGGACTTTCAAGAGGTGCGGGAGCGAAAACGAAAGAAGGAGAGGACTTGTATGCTGGATTGCAATGTAGTATACACAAGGGGGAACTATAAACAGATATCACGAATGTTGTTTTTTCACAGGGAATAGAGCCACGGGGGAGAAGAAAAATCACCGAACCAAAGTCAGGCTTGAGAAGTGATATCAAGATCCAAAAATATCAAAAAATACTGACCAAACCCCTCATTCTTGTGCGAATACCACCCTGGACTTGCCATCATTCTGATATAGAACGGAGTGACTTCCCGACGCCTCAAAGTTTGCCGCGGGGAACCAAGGTTTCCCGACGCGGGCGATGTATATCATACTCCATGACCGCCCAATCTCGAATTTTCCCGCTGATAACCTTGTGGACACCGTCAGATTACTTCATTGGTCGTGACATAACACAAAACCGGCTTGTAGCGGGCGGTCGTCGTGTGAAAGGACCCTTGAGGCCAACTCCATCGCCCGGTGAAAGCGGGAAAGCTTCTCCTTGCGGTGGTGGAGACATCTCCAAATCATCACATCCACCAATTCCTCCTCACTGACGCTGTGATTGGGCATCGGGGAATTCCTATGACCACATTGAATGCCACAAGGTAGGCTTATTGTTCCACGATCAGGGGGGGGAACAGCAAGCTTTTCTTGACGCCCTCCCCATACTCGGGATCCGACCCGTACGCGGTGGCCGAGAAGCCCCGCTTGGCTACGGTATTTTCGACGCGTAGGAGATCTAGAAGCTCGTTGGACTTGCTGGGCATAAATGGCTGTAGGAGGATACCGATGATCCGTAGCGACTCGGCCACATTGTACAGCACTAGGTCTCGGTTGGGTGGGTTCTCCCACGGCACGGTATTGTGGAAATACTTGTTAGCCTAAAAAAAGTTGAGCGTGTTAGTGGGCCTATTGACAGCCGGTGCGGGCGAGACTGACCTGCTCGACCACACTCATAATCTCCTGGAGAGCCGCCCGAGGGTTTAGGCCCTCCATCTGCTCGGCCACCTTGCTGGGCAACTCCAGCAAGGCCTTCTGGTACTCCTCATCCGCAGGGGTCTGTCCAGGCAGGGTACCCGCTGCTCCCTCAGAGATGAAAGACCGGAGGTTCTTTTTCGCTAAGCCCAAGGTTCGGAGCGCGATGTTTCCAATGCCGCCCTGAAGAAGCTTTTTGTAGTCTCGGATGATGTAGGAGTTGTCGTAGTCGGCGTCACTCGCCAGGCCACCCTGGTAGGCCAGGAAGAATCGCATAGTATCGACCCCAAACCGGTCAATCGCGAAGAAGGGGTTGACGACGTTCCCCGTCGACTTGGACATCTTGGCATGGTTCATTGTCCAATGCCCGTGGACGAGGACTTTGCGGGGAACGGGCAGATCCAACGCCATGAGGAGTGCGGGCCAATAGACGGCGTGGAACCTAGATCGCTTGTCAGGTTTGTACGCGAACGCACCCGCGCGAGGACAAGGCTCCTACCGAATGATATCTTTGCCGACCACATGCACGTCAGCTGGCCAGCCCAGGCGGCCTTCTTGGCCGGGCGTGAAGGGGTAACCGGCTTTGGTCAGATAATTGACCAATGCATCGACCCAGACGTAGATAGTCTGCCTGTTGTCGCCGGGAACCGGGATGCCCCAGTTCAATCGCTCGACGGGTCGAGATATCGACAGATCTTGCAAGCCGGACGAGACCGACTTGATCACGTCCGTCGCATAACCTGCAGGGGTGATGAATCCGGATTTGTACAGATCCAATAGTGGTTCCTGAAAAGCCGACAAGCGGAAATGATAGTTGGTTTCTGACGACCACTCGACCTCTTTCCCCGTTTCCACAGATACCTATTTGGCATAAGCACATGGGTTCTTCGATTGGAATCACGTTTACGGGACGAGGGTAGTACCATTCTCTTCCGCCCGGTCGTTGGGTCCAGCGAGTTCTGCACTTGCGACTGAGGGTAGAAGGTCTCGTCGCTGACGGAATACCATCCTTCATGCTTGGCCGTGTAGATATAGCCCCGGTGTTCGAGCATTTCCTATAATCGCAGTTAGTGCTATATTCAAGCACCCAATGAGCCCAGTCATCGCTTACCCAGAAATATTGAACGGCCTCTCTATGCGCGGGTTCTGTCGTCCGTATGAAATAATCATTGTCCAGGTTGGCCGCTTTCGCTAGTTCCTACATCCACAGTCAGCACGCCTGCCAGACAATCATCCAGCAAGAAGTAATGGGAGCAGAACCAACCTCGAATGTCTTGTAGTTCCGGTCACAGAAAGCCTGAGTGTCCATCCCTGCGGCGAGAGCGGCTTGTTGTATCTGACAGGCCGTCAGTGTCGTGCTACCTCCAATGAGTCCTATCCGTCGTTTACCTTCATCCCATGCTCGTCAGTGCCAGTCAACAACTGTGCGTCTGTGGCCCCATTCAGCGTCCGCCATCTTTTCAGTATATCGGCGATGACCATTGTATACAGGTGGCCGACGTGAGGGGCTGTCGTCGAGAAATTCGTCAGCATCATGAACCACCCAAATCCCAGGCCCATTCCTGCACATACCGGCATTCACATAGAAGATGGGTGTCGTCACATAGTACGGCTTCTTTGCTTCGGACGTCGTAGTCGCGAACCGACGCGGAGAAACGGCGACTCCCGATCGCGCAATCCTGCACGAGACACATTTCCAAGAAGGCCGTTCATGGAGTAGAGTCTGTCTGGCCCACGACAGGGCACGAACTCCGCCATTCGAGATCGCCATTGGGCCAGAGTTGGAGGGGGTGGAAGAAAGAAACAGATCATGGGCGGGTTGGTTCGTTCGGACTGCACTTCGGAGTTGGATCGTCTCCGAGGTGGTCCAAGCTTCCCCACGGCTTTTTTTCCGCCGCGGGTGCCTGGATCATCTTCTCTCATTCTGCATCCTCTTCATCCTCTTCCTCAAATAGAACGGCCCTGGGTTCTCACCATTTATTTGAATATATAACTCATCTTTATCTTACAACTTTGATCCGTCTTTCCTATTGGATTTTATATACTATACTTTGAAACCCACATTCCCTGGGTTATTTGATCCCTGCCTTGCACCATGGCCGGGCGCAGTCAAGATGTATTGACGAAAGTGTCCACGGAAGGTATTCTTGTGCCCATGGAAGAAGCCTCATGGTTTGTGGGATGTGTGCGATCCGTAAACTAACCCTCTCATCTCAAGCGGCCACCGAGTTCGTCCATTCGTTCTACCCTGCGCTCCAAAATAATCGCGCGGCGATCGCATCCTTCTACAGCAAGCCTACGGGAACGATCCTATTCAACGGAAACCCCGTCGCAGACGGGGCGGCTGTGCAGGAGATCTTTGTCAATCAGATGCCCCCGGCACACTATGAGTTCCAGTCGTTCGACTGCCAAATCCTCAACCCGACATACCCGACCCCCACGCCAACTGGGGTCAAACTGCCGAACCAGCTATCCGTCAAGGATATGTCGATTCTCGTCATCGTCAGTGGACATGTGCGATACGGTGAATCGCGAGACCTCCCGCAACGCGGGTTCAGCGAGACTTTCGTCTTGGTGCCTAACCCAACCTCCGACGCTCCCAAAGGCCGGCGCAAGAGGGAGTGGCTTATCCAGACGCAAAACTTCCGACTGGTTGTTTGAGTGATACGATTATGATGGGAAATCTTACGCTGTTATGGAAAACCGTGGTTTTTGGATAAAATACAATGATGGTCAACATTGGTTCAGGGTATTCATAGGTTCGCATAACCTGCTTGGTTCATTCAGGAACCGAGGAGGGAACAGATAAAACAGGAGGGAGAAAGACAACTAGCATGCTTCATGGAAAAAAGAAAAGCGCCGTGAAGTGCCCAGAAAGGATTTGTGTCAGGATTGGCCTGAGAGACAAGCATCAGGTAGATGTGTTTCGCGGGATACGCAGGTTCGCTTTCACTCGCTCGAGCAGTTCATCGCGTGTGGCTTTTCCGTCCGGCATCAGACCCCTCTGGACTTCTATTAGGTGACTTTTTGATGGAGAGATGGGGTAAGACCGAGGATGGAACATACCACGCGCAACCATCGGCGCATCTCATCGACCGTCCACTGCTCCGGGTCTGCCGCGACATTAGATCGGAAATCGTCGGATCAGGGTGACTGGACTGGGATTACCTACCTCCAGTCGGATCTGCCTGTTCGGGAAAGATGTCATTGCCCCAGATGGCCCAGGCGGCTGCTGCTGTGACCATCCCCGCAAACCCTAGCTCCAGAAGTTCCAGATGAGCTGTCTGCTACTTTGACCTGTTGGTACTTGGATAGGGAGGTCATACCCATGAAGAGATTCTAAGGATCGTCAGCCGGGATCTACAGCATGAGATGATATCATGTGGATATAGATATCGGGAAGGTACCTTGGAATGCAATGCTCGATCGAGGGGGGTTGGCATTTTGAATAGTTCGGAAATCAACTGTTGAACTCGGTTTGACCGTAAGTCAAAGAAAGCACGTCAATATATAGATCTGGCCCGATGGGTGGCAATGACAGATGGACAACGTTGTAGCCTATTGCGTTGATCCATTCGTCACTTCCCGATATAAGTGCCTCAGGCATATAGAATCAGCCACACTGCACCGCCACGGATCAGGGTTTGCCCGCACGCTAAGCCCAAACGGGTCAGCTCCCACACAATTCATCCACTTCCCGCCCCGTCCAATCCACGTCGACCGTCCCAGTCGAGTCTCTTCCTCAGCCCTGAATAATCCATTCCCTTTCCCTCTTTCTCTCTTCAACGTCAAGCCATACACGTCAAATCCGCCCACCATGCCTCGTGAAGTCTCCGACATCAAGCAGTTCATTGAGATCTGCCGCCGCAAGGATGCCTCCTGTACGTTTTTTCGGTCTTTTTTCGGATGTTGAGAGGTGGATTCGGACGCGGGGTGTGAGAGGGCCGCGGAAGCTCTCCCAGCTGGGAAATGAATGAGGATGGAGGGGAATCGTTGATGGGACATGGTTGAGGATGCTAACGGTTGTGTCATTCTAGCGGCCCGCATCAAGCGCAACCGCAACACCCAGCAGATCAAGTTCAAGGTCCGCTGCCAGCGTTTCGTCTACACCCTGGTCCTGAAGGACTCCGACAAGGCCGACAAGCTGAAGCAGAGCCTGCCTCCTGGTGCGTTACCTTTCTCTATGAACCGCCCTGTACATGTGCAACAGTCGTTACTCGAATGCCGTGGAATGGAGTGAACGGCAATTCCCGAGATGGGTCGTGGTCTGGACTCTCACTGACGTCAATCCTTCAACAGCCCTCCAGGTCGCCGATGTCTCCAAGGGCGGCGAGAAGAAGCGCTCCCTGTAAATCAATGTCCTCCGCGATGGAAAGTAGGGCATGATGGGGAATGCGCAGCTGGTCAGTTGGAGTGAACTTTAGCATGGGATGTGGAGGTTCAGTGTGGGCCGGCACGGGGGTGATTCCAACTCCGCAGTCCTGTGGGCTGCATGGGTAGGACGCTCCTGCGTCTGCTGCTGGTGCGCTGATGTTATGATCAGGACAGACGAGTGTCTATCTACGCGCCAGCCGGACGACCCGCATCTCTCAATTGTCTGTCGGGGGTTGCTTTGTCGGAGCCTCCTCCACTCTACCATATAATGAAGATCAAAAAAACAGTTGAAAACATCTGTCCACACATTCGGCCTCCCGGCCCCGATATGATATGATTCTTCTGAGTTGCAGATCGTACGCAGGTTCATGTTTCGCTGGATGGCACGATCTGATCTATGTGCGTGATGCTGCCTTGCATAATTCTTCGCTGTGAATGCGCGATCGTAGGATACTGGAAGTGTCTTCCGGAGTAGTTCCGAATCAACGCTAGGCTTTCGCAGGTCACCGAGGGATCGACGGTTTCACACCTGCTCCTGAATATCCTGTCATGAAACGTCTTGAGTGTGGTCCATGCGGTGAGTTTGAGACAGGGACGCCTAGGCAGAACTCCACGTGAACCCAAATAGCCTATAATGAGGCTTGGCATGCTGAGGTTGAAACGCCTCTTGCATCTTCATCCCTCCACTTTCCCCTTCCCTGTCACCGTATCCCGACTACTCTCGAATGCACCCCACGATGTTTCGATGATCCCAGTCAATCACAAGGAAATCACGAGTTATGCCTTCTCTGAGCCAATCGTGTTGAGTGACGGTCTCCATCCGACTCTCCCGTGGCTGTCATTAGGGAAGATTGGCTATGTTCAAGGAGGAAGATCCTCCTCGAATCAGAGTGGCGGGCGGATCATTAGGCGCCAATCATTGCCGTACAGGACACGGCCTCTTCTGGTTATCCAGATCTTCAAAGAGCTGCCAGGCCTCCGTTCCCCTGGTCTTGAAGACCCAAGACCATCAGCGCCATGCTGTTTCAGGGCTGGAACCGGTTGGCGCCAGCCCTGGGCGTTCTAAACTGCCGTCATTTCGGCACCCTCCTCCGCCATGCGTGGACTGTCGAGTATTGCCGCCGGTCCGTCATGCCGACCACAGCTGGTGGCGTCGCTATGGCTGACCACCCCACAGCGGACCATGTCGACACTTGACACCCATCTCCGTCTTCTTCTAAGGAGTAATGTTGGCCGTACCTCTGGTGGGACCAGGCCTGGTACACTGGCAGGGTCCCAGAGACACGGGCTTGAAGGATTGAACATAGAAACGGTATCCATGCTGCGATTTCTGTCGTAGTCAACTATCTCCTAGTCAACTATCTCCTCATAGCAACGGTTATACTCACCATTTTGGCAAGATGGGTAAAGTACTTTTAAAGGTCATTAATTTCGAAAAGTCCGTCGTATCCTCCACTAGGAATTGATTAAACTTCGACGGCGGTTTGTCTCATTGGTGCGACGTTTCGAGGTTCGATATTCTTCCGAAATAGAGCAGGCGCTCCTGGTCTGGTCCAAGGCCGGTGTCCTTGGTCTCCGGATAATTTCACTCACGATCTGGTGTTACAGAAAAGAGGACGTGCCAACGCTGTGGGGTTCTTTAATCTATTCAGCAACGCCATGGCGAGACGCTTTCTTCGTTGAAGAAGTATAAAAGGGCCATGCTGATCGCCCGTCTCTCAGTTGCTCTGCAAGTCCAGTTCTATCATCATTCTTTCATTCCGCCTTTGATCGAGCAGGCTCTTTCTAGTCATTGGCTTACCTTTGATACACTTTTTCTTTCGCTTCTGTCCTCTCTTATCCACCATCATGAGCTTCTCCAAGATCGCCTCTCTCGCCGGCTTGCTTGCCTCGGCTTCGCTCGTTGCCGGACACGGCTACGTCTCCGGTATCGTTGCCGACGGCAAACAGTATGTCCCCCGAGAAGACCGGAGATCCATGACTCCTCAACGTTACTAACCTCCGTTCCAGCTACGACGGATACCTCGTCGACAAGAGCGGCTACGGAGATAACCCGCCCGACACCATCGGCTGGTCGACCTCGGCTACTGACCTGGGCTTCGTGGACGGCACCCAGTACGACAGCGACGACATCATCTGCCACGAGGATGGCAAGCCCGGCGTCTTGACGGCGCCCGTGACCGCCGGCTCCAAGGTCGAGCTGCAGTGGACGGAGTGGCCCGAGAGCCACCACGGCCCCGTGATCACCTACCTGGCGGACTGCGGCGGCGACTGCTCGACGGTCGACAAGACGACGCTCAAGTTCTTCAAGATCGACGCCCAGGCCGTCACCGACCCGGCCGCCGCGAACCCGGGCGTCTGGGCCACCGACGACATTATTGCCAACAACGGCACCTGGGCCGTGACGATCCCGGCTGCGATCGCGGACGGCAACTACGTGCTCCGCCACGAGATCATCGGCCTCCACTCTGCCGGCCAGCTCGACGGCGCGCAGAACTACCCCCAGTGCATCAACATCAAGGTCACTGGCGGCGGCGACGCCAAGCCCGAGGGAACCGCGGGTCCGGCCCTGTACAAGGACACTGACCCCGGCATCAAGTTCGATCTGTACCAGGGTGACCTGTCCAAGTACGTGATCCCTGGGCCGGAGCTGTTCAAGGCTTAAGCAAGCCTTGAGTCGGGAGGAGGATTCTCTGTCTATAGTAGTGCTGTTGCGACATGTACATATTGATTTAGGAGTTGTTTGCAGCCATGTGGATTGGATCTTCTATAGTTACATTCATCTGCGTTCTGGTTCATCCGGGATCGCATCTTTGAGTTCAATGTCTAACCACTGTATATTTTATTGTCTACGCCACGGCAATTCTCTCCGTTCATATATATTCAGCTCTAAACCATCACTTGTAACCATCAAGCACAGGTAAGGCTATGAATGATATTCTATACATGCAAAGAAAGACCATAAAACCAGCACGATATACCCAACTCCAGTAGCCAAAAAGCCTTCTAAGCAACACACACACACACACATACTCATATATATGCATACAAAAATAAAAAGAATCACTCCCTCAAATATTCCACCTCAGCATACCCCAAAACCCCAGCCACCTTCAACTCATCCTCCACCTCCCCAACAACAACCCTCTCCCTCCTCAATTCAAACTCCCCAAAATAACTCGGCTTCTCGGAAACCTTCTGAAACAGCGCGCCCTCAAACAGCGCCAAACTGCGCCGATTCCCACACCCAATCTTGACACCCAACCTCGACAACCTCGGCCTGCCCCCGCGCTCCAAAAAGCCCCTCACAGACGGATCCTCACTACCGATGAACTCGAGCGCGATCTCGCGCTCATGCGCCGCGACGTAGCGCAGGAACGACAGCAGCGCGGCGCGGCCGAACCCGCGGCCCTGGTTCTGCTTCTCGGCGATCATCAGCTCGACTTCGCCGGCGATGCGCGGGCCCGGGTCGAGTCTGTCTTGGGCGGTCTCGGCTTTGAGGTCTTCTTCTTCGGCGTCTTCGTCTTCTTCGATGCGGAGGAAGAGGTTGATGTCTCCTAGCATGCGGGAGGGAGAGTCGCTTTCTGTGTCTATTTGGTGCTGCTCTCCGTCCGGTTGTTGCTGCTCTCCATCCGGTTGTCGTTGATGTGATAGAGGCAAACAAACGATAAAAGTAAGTTTATCAGCATCATTGCGCCAGCTCCGCTGCATAGCATATTCACCCTCCAGCGTGAGCGGTTCCGAAGCGGTAGCTTCTTGGATTTCCTAGACGAAGCAAAAAAGGAAACAGGTAGGAGTATGTTGCACTTTGCATACAGAGTAGAAAGGAGAGGATCAGGCCACACACACCTCGTCTTGCATCCATTCGTGGTAGCGCGGGACGTGCCAGCTGTAGTAGGGGACGAGGAGGACTGCTGATGTGGATATTGCTGGTTTTGTTTGTTAGTATGAGGGTTTTGGTTGGATTGATGCATGTGGGATGCCTTCTTGCACATGCGGGGAGGGGTAGGCTGTAGGGGGGGGTTACCGGTTTGGGCGTTGAGGAGCATCTTGCTGGGGTTTACTCGGTAGTTATATTTATTGTATTGTACAGAAGAAGTGGTGGTGACGAGTCTAGATACGAAAGTGGTCGCTGAAGTTGTGAAAGTCGCAAAGCAAAGCGTCGAGTGGGCGAAAATCCCACACGAATGGCGGTCTTGGCATTTCCATCTATGCCTTCTATGGGGAATGTGGAGATACCACCCACGGTCTATAAATCTACGACAGGTTGATTGCCAGACTCGTTCATGTATGATATACTCTCGTCCGTGTTATTTCTTCTCTTCTTCGCCCGCGAACATTCCAATTTGCACAACCTCCACCTCTAATGTCTCCGCGTCGACCAGGACCAGCTCGCCGGTGTCTCGGAATCGGGGCACCGATAAGAGACGCACGCGAGGTCCGCCGCTGGGTTCATCCGCGTCGGCCATTTGGACGTCTCCGTTGAGTTTCAGGGGCGAGTCGCCCTCGATTACCGTCGTCTTGAACCGCGGCTGGTTCCCCGCGAAGAAGAGGTGCGGACAGGACTCCATCACGAATGGGTCGTGCGATTGGAACGGATATGACCCTGTCATGACATCTGTTAGTTTATGTAGATCCGGACAACGAGGGTGGAAGACTTACAGAGTGTATCCGGAGCGGTGGGAACGCCACACCGCCAGCGCAGCATGGCCTCCATGACACGCATGCGTGGCTCGGCGTCGCCCTCGGGGTCCTCGCCCTCGGGGTCGCCGAAATCCAAGTACCGGAGAACGTCGTCGACGTTCTGCCCGCTACTGCCCCAGAGCCGCCACCCGTCCACGTCGCCCTCCCAGGGGTTCGTCACGCTGTCGAACCAACCCGGCTCTGACTCTCCGTCCCCGGACGGAGGTGGCGCGCAGTACGCCCGCGCGCGAGGGAACATGGCCCGGTGAATGGGCTGTTGGGGCAGGGCGAAGTTGGCCGGGTCGCTTTCGCCGGACATGAGGGTGACGGGGATACTGGGGAGGAGTTCGGCGAGGAAGGCGTCCAGCTGCGTGATCGGGGAGGGGTTGTACGCCGAGGCGTCGTATCCGTATTTCCGAGGGCCGGCCTTCTTCTTCCCGGCCGCGCTGTCAATCGACGAGCCCGTCGTTACCCGGGCCCCTAGTGAGTTGCCGGCGATGACCAGTCGAGTGATACTCGAGGGGTCCGGGAGTGCGCCGTCTTGTGCGGCAACGGACGGAGAACCGGTGTAGCCCAGCAAGTAGTCGGAGAGAAGCTCCAACGACAGCGTATCGCTCGATGTCCCGGTGATGCCTAGACCACTGACAAACGCAATCTTGCCCTTCCCGTTCCGCTTCTTACCGGCATCTCTCTCCCACCGCCGGGGCTGCGGCGCAAAGTCCGGGACCTTGATGTCGATGGCTTCGAAGTCGCCGTTCTTATTCTCCGTGCCCAACACGGCCACGATCGCGCCAGTAGCCAACGGAACCGACCGCAGCATGTTCCCCGTCAGGCGCAGCCGACCCGACTCGTCTTCCAACATAATCTGTGTAGACTCCGGATGTGCGAGGTCGAGGTAGGTCGGGCGTGGCGGAGGTGCCAGGGTGAAATTCTGCCAGGAATCCGATATCAGCAACCGACCGACCACAGCAACCAGGAATAGAGATAGCAAACAAACCTCTTTCGTAAGATCATCCAAGATATTCGGCTTGAGCGGCATATCCATAAAGATCGTCCCCGCAACCCAGCACAGCTCTCCCTGTCTGACGTCCAGGACGCGATCCACCCTCCGCGCATGTTCCCCTGCGATCTACCCATCGTCAGCTCGAACCAGACGGTCATCTCCGGAAGTGCGATCTCATACGCTGAACCCATCCCATGCTTCCAGGGCAATCTGTTCCGCGGCCGGTTTTAACTTGGCCAGTCGCAGAAAGTACATGTCGCCATATTGTTGCTGGTAGTGTCGGTCTTGGCCGGGGGGCAATCGGAAGGTATGGAGGGGATTGTAGTGGGAGGGTTCGCGGTTGATTGGAGTATATTCTTCATCACTGGAAGTAAGCGTGTCAGTTTGGACTGTTCTCTTCTTGTCTGGGGAGGATTGTCAAGTAGACACACCTCGGCGGGCGCAGAAACTGCGTATCGGTCTCCATGCTGAAGAACGGGATGCAACTGAAAGGTCCAAACTAATTCCTGACGATAATTCAATATTTTCTTTATAAAGCCATGCTATACTGAGTGTAGGGAGGTAGAGTTGGGGAGGTGTAGAATGGTGGAAGTAATGAAGATGTCGTTGGGCGGCGGACGCGAACCCCACGCGTCTTTTGGCGTTCCTCAATTACTTACTCTTTTTACTACTACTTTACTACATCATATACCACTTGCTCTTGTACCTCAATTTACTCCAACGCCATACCACATCTATAAGATAAACACGCTTAAAAAAATTGATTCTATGCAATCTGCTCTGGTCAAAAACTCGACCCTCACATCCTGAAACCTGCACTCAATAAGGCAAACCAAGGGGTATCACGAATAGTAAAGCAAACGAGAGACACTCACGAATAGTAAAGCTGGACGGGCAAACCGACATCACACTCAAATTTCAAGTTGACCGCGACACGCTTCGCCATGAGAGTAGCGGCACTGTGGATGGAATCGGCTGTGTTTTCGTCCGCCCACACTACGAAAAAATAGCCCTCGGGCTGCCGCGCAACGGCCTCCCTGGTCGGGTAGACATGGTAATTTCGGGATTTGATCCGATTGAGGAAATACTGCAACGGGTCGGTCGTTCCCAGGTCGGTTTGGGGAACATCGAGATAGATGTACCACCGCCAGCGGTCTTCAATCCTCCCGTACTCTATAGTGGGAAGTGGCGCTGGGTTCGTTTCCAACTGTTCCTCGATGGTGGGGAGTGCCTGTTGATGCATGTTCACTTGATAATCGGGGTGAAGGTCACGTCAAGGAAGGTGTGCTTTTTCGGGGAAAGATTGTCGGTGAGGATGAGTATGAATATGAGGAGCGAATGATGGATTCTCGGAATGAGAAGAGAGAAGGTCGTATTTATACTCAAACCTGGCTGAGGCGTAAGATCAGTAGATAAAGAGCCCAGTCATGTTTGAATGGATCCTTTGCCGGCTTTAAAGAGACAAAGCCAAGGTTCCAGGAGCTGGACGCCAGTGATAAAGCATAATTCCTTGGTCAATATAAACAATGCTTTGTTCGTGCAATTCTAGGCAAGGTAGTATAACCATCAAGCACCGGGTTTCGGGAGTGGCATTGTGGGTAACATCAGGGCTCTGCTTGCAGGATGTCAATCGGCCTTGAAGGAGTTGAGCACTAGTCGTGGTCAGATTCAAAGTGTTGATTGTTGAGCGTTGAAGCCAGGCATGTGCCTCAGGATCCATTGGCATGTTGAATGGGACTGTTGACGGAGGAGGCGAATTAACCTTGATAGCCAGACATAGAGCTGCAGTCTGCATCCTGACTCATTCCACATGAGAATCGTATCCTCCATGGATGACCTTCTGGGAAAGGCGACAGTCCTTTTGCTCTTCTGTGTCTAGACCAGCGCCATCAACAGGCAAAACGTCCTACCTCACCTGAAACCGAGTTCCCTCGTCCAAAGTCTTCCTGAATCCGCGAAGAGTACCGTATGCACTCCTCTCACCAACTACTAGTGCGCAGGCTCGCCGAGCGCAGGTCTGGAAAATCAGGACACTCTCATTCCGACACCAACAACCACACCTGGCTCCAGATTCCCCGCGTCCAGACAGTCCGCTCAGACAATGAACCCAGAAGGATGGAACGAGTGCATGAATCCGGTCGATCCTGCATTGACGAGCTAATGTCGAGATTGAACAGACCCCCGAGCAACGTCGCATTTGTGACAAGGACAGTGACCCAAACCCCGGGGGTCATGGCAGCAACACACTCGGCGGAACCACATCATTCGATTCTCTGGCGTCCATATTGCGGTTCTGAATCCATGGTATGAGGCTGTATCCTTCAACAGACTAGGAGAGCCAAGTGATAGACAGCCGAGAACCGACCATATCAATCAGATCCTATACCAAGAAAGATTGAGAAGAAGAACCTCGGTCCGGCGGGCGATCAACAACGAACTAAATCTTTCTTCCTCCACTTCCCCGCATGGAGTTCCCCTCTCCAGCCTTTTCATATGTTTTCCTTCTCCTTCTTATTATATTTTTAATTTAGAAGGGAAGACAATATTAAGTACACTAATCAATATACTTGACTCTATTAATCCCCTTCTCGGTCACCAATTCTACCCCTTCCCTTTCTTCTACTACCCAACCGCGGTTATATACAAGGCTGGCCCGAACACCGAGTATGACAGATTGCAATCTCCCTATAAACTCCCCAAAATTAACCCAAGACAGAGATCACTCCATCCCTCAAATTACATCCCATCTAAACGCTACACACCCATCCTCCCCGCCCACAACCATGTCTCTCACCACCCCCCTCTGCAAACTGCTCCAAATCCAGCACCCCATCCTGCTCGCCGGCATGGCGCGCGCCTCCAGCGCCCCCCTCGCCGCAGCCGTCTCCAACGCCGGCGGCCTCGGCACAATCGGCGGACTAGGCTACACGCCCGAGCAGCTCTCCGAGATGCTCACGGAGCTGAAAGCCTCCCTCCGCGACCCGTCGCTCCCCTTCGGCGTGGACCTGGCGCTCCCGCAAGTCGGCGGCAGCGCGCGCGCCACCAACCACGACTACACGCACGGACAATTAGACGAGCTCATCGACGTGGTGATCGCGCACGGGGCGCGGCTCTTCGTCTCGGCCGTGGGCGTGCCGCCGGAGCGGGTCATCAAGCGGCTGCACGACGCCAACATCCTCGTCATGAACATGGTCGGGGCGCCCAAGCACGCCGAAAAGGCCCTCAAACTCGGGGTGGACATTGTGTGCGCGCAGGGCGGCGAGGGCGGCGGCCACACGGGCGACATCCCGTTCTCGGTGCTGATCCCTGCCATCGTGGACGTCGCGCGCAAGTACAAGAGCCCGCTGACGGGGCAGCCGGCGCTGGTGGTCGCCGCGGGGGGCGTCAACGACGGGCGCAGCCTGGCCGCGTCGTTGATGCTGGGGGCTTCCGGGGTGTGGGTTGGGACGCGGTTCGTCGCGTCGAACGAGAGCGGCGCCAGCCAGATGCACAAGGAGGCTGTGGTCGGGGCGCAGTTGGGGGAGACGACGCGCACGCTGGTGGTCTCCGGGAGGCCGCTGCGGATGCTGCCGAATGACTATATCAAGGAATGGCATAAGCGGCCGCAGGAGATTGCCGAGTTGACGGCCAAGGGGATCGTGCCGATTGAGCATGACTTTAAGAATGATGTCGATATTGATATCCCGTTCTTGATGGGCGATGTCTCTGGGGTTATCAAGGAGATCAAGCCGGCGGGGGATATCGTGCGGGAGATGGTGCAGGAGGCGGTTGTGTCTCTCAATAAGGGGGCTTCGTTTGTGGGGGCGTCGAGCAAGCTGTGATTTCTTCTTTTCCTTCTTTCTTCTCTTTGGTCGGTCGGTCTGTTCATGGTTAGATTCTTATTCCTAGTGACATATAGTACGGACTGCTGTGCATTGAATCATAACAGCATGAGATGTTTTCAGACGATAGTCTAGCATGTACAGATACATGAATGAACGACAGAACAGGTAGGGTGACTCTGCGTCCAACTTTCATGAACCAGCAGAAGCGTCCCCAGGATGAGAAGAATATGCATGTCAACTACAGGTCACTTCGTCATGAACAGGCACCGGGCAGGTATCCGGCCAATCCACCAGCAAAACAGTGAAAGGAAGGAGTCGTACTGTCCATACTCCATCCAAAACCAGCTCAGTCGAAGCACACACCTCTCCCCAAATGTTATAACAGAAAAGAAAAAGAAGTACCATTGCAAAAACAAAATACTAATGACATCCATTGATCATGGCCTTGTTCCCGTTGGCACGCGCCTCCAACAGATTCGGCGGCGGCGGCGGTCCAAAGACCGGCTTTTCCGGCTGCTGTGGCGCATGACGGTCGCCGTTCAAGCCGCGGTTCGGGCTGTCCAGCTCGTACTCCTCCTCGTCATCCTCGTCCTCGTCGTCGTCGCTGATGCCCTCCTCGTCGTCTTCCTCGTCTTCGTAATCTTCGTCATATTCGCTCTCGGTCCCCTCGTCATCCGCGCCCAGCTCCGCGGCCAGGCCTTGTCCACGACCTTGGGCTTGCATGCGCCGACACAGGGCCTCGAGATGGTGGCTCTTCTTGCGCCACTTTTCCAGCTCCTCGTGGTTCCGTGTGCGCTCCTCCGCCATCTCCAGGATATTGCGATTGGTCTGGTCGTGCTTGCGCGTCAGGGTCAGATTCTCCTTCTCCAGACGTTTGGTCTTCTTCGACATCTCCTCCATCTCCTTGCGGAAGGTCAGGAACAGCTCGTTACTGTTGTTTAACGTATCTTCCACCTGGAATCAATATTATTACCAACACATCCAACAATGAGGCTAGGACGTGGTCCTCGACAACCGTACCTGCTTGAACTTCTCCACGTAGATGTTGAGCTGACTCCGCAATTCGGCTTCGGTCTGTGAAAAGGTGGACACCTGCGAGCTGAGCGCACGGCATCGGGCGGCTTCGTTCTCTGCGGCTCGGCGTTGCTCTTCGTACTTTGCAGTCAAACATTGTATCTCCGCATCCTTGCTCCGGAGGAGGGACTTGTAGTGTAATTCGCGCATTTCGAACTTTTCGCCGATGGTCTTGATCTTGGCGCGCAAACTAGAGGAGACTCGTTCAGTAACGGAAGCCCGTATGGAGGTGCGGGGGTGAGAAGGGATCAATCGTACGCTTCGTCCAAGTCAATATCCATCTTCTCGTTGCGGGGGTTCCCCTTGGCGGCCATGACATCTTGAATATCGTACAACAGGGAATCGAGGCGTTCGTTGACGATGAGTCGTGCCTTCTTCTCCGTCTCCTCTAATTTCTTGTTCTCGTCCTACCCATCGAACCGTAAGCCTTCTGCCATCCTACCTCACCGGACGGGCGCGGGAGCCGCAGGGAAGACGCACCTTGACCTTTTTGTTCTCCTTGGTGAGTTCACGGCACAGCTTCTCCAACTTGTCCTTCATGGTGACCGTTTTATTCAACTCCGATTTACCCTTGTCCTGGTCCTTCTGCAACTGGTCGGCTCGCTTCTTGCTCTTGGAATAGTCGCGATCCAACTTTTTCATATCGGCCAGCAACTCGGTGTATTTCTTATGGACGGTCTCCAGTCGGGTCATGGGGGATTCGATGTTACTCAACAGTTGATTGAGGTCTCGAGTGGCTTTCTTGACCTCCCGCTCTGTAGACACGCATGTACTGGTTAGCTTATCCCGAAGATCGCCAGGAGATGCCCGGAGAAGTAACAAAGGCAGCATAAAACATCCAGGGTAGAAACAAAGAGTGAAAATGAAAAAGTCACTCTCCGGCGATTTCACAGTCGAAAGGAAAACCACCCACCAATTTCCTGCTCCTGGTCCTTTTCCCCCGCAGCATCTTGTTCCAACTGAGAGATTTTGGCCGCCAACAATTTCGAGGTCTCATTCGGGTCGGCGACCTTTTTACCCTTGTTCTTCTTAGACATGGCAGCGGACGACATGGCGATTCGGTTTCAATCTCGGAAATCTTTCGTCAACCCAGGGAGGCGAAGTTTGTCGGTCGTCGCGTGGTCTCGTTCGAACGGAAGCCTGGGGAAAAAAAAAAATTGCGAAAACGGTCCTGGTGGGCTCGACAGTCGGAATGGAACCCGTCGGGGAGAGAGGGCCTTGTCACGCAGGCCGCCACAACCGTCACCCAACGGCACACAAGATACCCCCCGAAGGACCACGGGAAGGGTTACAGAGTCGATCCGCGCAGCACGGTCGACCAGGAACGGCGGGGCAAATCCCTTCCAATGATCGGAAACCCAGACGGGGGTGTCGCCCTATTCCTCCAATGCAGACCGGTGAGGGAACCTCCGGACGGGGGAATAATGGTGTGGATCGGGAACGGTCTTAGATCCCACGCAACCCAGTTCTGCACCGTCGAGAAAACCTCAATCAGTAGACAATCCAGAAGGGGATCAAGTGGTTGATTGACGCGGGTGGAAGAGAGCGGGCGATCCGTTTTGGTTGGTGGAGGAGGAGAAGCAGTTGGTCAACTGTGGCTGATGACTTTCTGCGTGTGGATTTCGAGGATCTTTTTGCCGGGGAAAGAAGAGGATCACATCGAGTAAGTTCAGTACGGGAGTAGTCATCACTCGCTCTGGTTGGAGTGACGGTCCCCGCTAGTCCTAATCGGGCAGTCCAGAGGATACGCTAAACTACTTTGGGACTATAGTCACGGGATCTGTCTGATATGGCTTCACTTCCTGCCGTCACGACATCCTTCCGCGGATGTATCATCCACGCGCGTTCAGAGCAGATCCTACCGATCTTCCCGACCCTACATCTATGGTTGTTTGGAGATCGGAATGTCTCTTGTCCCTAGGACGGAGTCAAGCGCAAGAGCAACAAAGACCGTGAACCCCCGAGGTACACGTCCATTTCCGCTTTTCAGACCCTCCCTGATCATCTATCAGCCTACGCAGGGCGGACTAAAAGTGTGAGAACACGCGGGTTTTTTTTTTTAAGATATCTGATCAAATTAGAGAGACTGAATTTTCGGTAAAGGAATCGGATTCCGTCCGGACCACGTGGCTGTAGTATTTAGGGCACTAGTCCGGATACACAGTACATCGTTGATGGCATGCACTCGCTGTAACTATTACTGCTTCCAGCTGTAGTTCTTATTTCGGCTCTCATTTTTATTATCATCTTGCTTCAGTGTGAACGTCACTGGATGTGACCACCCTCGTAAACACATATGACAGCCGTGATTGTCCGTATCGGTGCCTCACCTCAGCCTCATAGATGACGTCGGAAACTACGTGCTGGGCCCTAACCCCATCAAAGCATGCAGCACGCGTGATGTTGCCAGTCAGTCGTGCTGCCTCGGTCTAACTCTCAACATGGCCGAAATCAATCTTCTCATCTCTACAACCCTAGGTCGAATGTACTCCATATGGTGACTGCTGTCGTAGCTTGTCAGGTATATCTCTATACCAGCTCTGCGCCGTATAAAAACATGCCCCGACAGCCTCAACCAAAGCCATCCTTCTGCACTGAGCATCCACAAGGCTCTTGAAGAGCGATTCCAGTCCAGCGTGGAAAGGACGCACGGGCCTCCGAGCATGAGACCGGCCCTGTCCTTCCCCGCACTCAAATTGGACTACTCGTGGACTATCTTTGATCAGGAAATCATATCCCTCGTCAATTTGCCATGGGCCTTTGAGGATATCCTAGTCGGTGGCGCAGGGTATGGCGGGAGGCTGCCCGTCGGCAGCAGCAGCAGCAGCAGCAATGACAATACCGGCTTTGGCCCAAATCCGACAGATAATACCGCAGGACATATGCTGTGATTACACACGTACCACTGGGAGGCTCGACTACGGTCTACACCATGACCTAAGTAGCCGGGGAGGAAACTTCCATTTTGCATTTCAAAGACATCAGGCATAGGGGGTCACGTCATGATTCGTCATATCGTACAGGGATTGTTGTCTGCCGAGAGAACACGGGGGTTTGGCCAGCAAACCAATATTATGAGACCGCTCACTCGCTTATTGGGGTATCACTCATCACCGGGCGCAGTAAATGGCCCATGGGGACCGTCAGAAGGGCCTGGGCGATCGACCGATGTCATAGCATGGCCGGAGGTTGCCTGACTCGGAGGATCAGGGGACGGACTGAATGGCATCGGCGGAAATGGTTCTGTCTGTGACTGGTCTGCGGATAATCGACGGTCAGACGAGAAATCGCTTGCACCGGCAGAATCCATCGGAGTGTTGAAGGGGGATCCACGAGGGGTAGTATCTGAGTGAATCGTGAGAGATTGCGGGGGGTGCGATGACGAGGGAGACTAGAGCAAGTTAGCATGCACATGAAGACACCCATAACTAAGGGACTGAGAAACTCACCTGGTGTTTTCCCGAGCTGAGCCCACGCTGTGTGGCTAGCTGTCGGGCTGCTAGTCGTCTTTGAATAATCCGAGATTCCTCCTCTATCGCAGCCTGCTGCTCTTCTTTCTGCAAGTCTTCCATAGCCGAGCCCGTACTGTCCTGGATGACTTCCACGGTGGAACTCGGTGTCGAACGTAGTCGGCTGCTCTTCTTCTTCTTCGCTTTCTTCGGTTTAGAGTCCTTGGATTCCACGCTAAATGTTCCAGACATGGACCGCATGCTTTCGGGCTTGTCCCCCAGGTAGTCATCAGACTCCAATCCGGTACCGCGACGACTCGCCAGAGCGAGCGCAAACTCATCGTCCAGCGGCACCGCATCTTCTTCCTCATCGCTTGGGATCAGATCGCCTCGAGAACTCAAAGAATTGGCCGTCTCTCGCGATGACTGCGTCGAACTGCGATACCGCCCAGCGGAACCCTGCCCCTCGTCTTCCTCCGCCGCCGCCGTCTCCTCCAACAGAGGCTCATCTTCCTGGACATTCCGCCGCGACCCCGTCGGATGTTCCTGAAGATCCGCCGCCGACGGTCGATACTTCACGCCCCGCGCACCCATCCTCCAGGGAAAGCGCTCCAAGAAACCGAGAAACGAGGAGCTAGGGATCACCGTCGGGTCCGTTCGGCTATCGGGCGCCAGTGCGGTGCTCTTTCTGCGTATGCGCCGCGCACCGTAGCTCATTCTCCGCTGTCGACGGGGCTGTTCAGCGCCCCCGCGCGTTAACCCGCTGCCAGCCAGCAGACGGTCGAGCTCTTCGGTCCCGAACCCCAGCAGACTACTCTCAGCGCCCTCCTCATTATCCCAATCGTCGTAGAAGTCAAAACTCGCCTCTGCGCGATCGCGTCGACGACGCCGAAGGTGGTCCTCGCGGGTTGGAAGGCATGGCGCAGCACAAGCGTAGACGCAATTCCCGATCGAAGATAAGCACGGAACGATATAGTCATGCGAAAAGGTGTACAGACCCTCCTGAGCCGTTTCATTCGCTGTCTCGAGGTTGTGTGATATCTGATTGATCCGCTGACGGACGCGGGGGTCTCTGGGTCGTATCATCCTTGAGACCTTCGGTGATGGCGGTATGTATTGGGCGGATGGGCAGGAAGTAACCGAGGGGGTGAGAGACACCCAAGGGCAAGTCAAGGGACGATGGGAATTAGGTGGGATAACGTCTGCAATAGCCAGACACTCCCATGGGGATGTCGGTGAGATGGTTGTATCGAGACGATGACATGCGCAGGGAGATCCGGACGGTCGAAGGTCGATCGATGCAAAAGACCCACGGGTGGTTGACGGATGCAGGCCTGAGGAAGCCATTCCCGGCCGTTTTGCTCCACGTCGATGTCATCGCCTTAGTCATCGGCACGTGCCGCTCTTTTTGATATCCCATCAATTGTATCAAATGGCCTCATTTTCCTTCCTATTACCCAGTTCTTACCCATGGTCTACTACATTCGATTTTTGAAGACCCCTCGGGTCCAGAAGCAGAAAACAGGCGCGCTCAGCGTATCGGCCCTCATCTGCATCACCACGGACCTAGGCGACGCTTTCCTAGCCGAGGATGTGGATCTCCTGGTGTCTTTGAACGCTTCCAATGCCGATCAAGTGCTGTACCAAGAGCGCGTGAAATGGACAGCGAGCAAGCGGGAAGTCCCCATCGCACTGGGTCCATTTCCACCGCATCTATCCAAACACGCCTTAGTTCTCAGTGTCTCCGCGCCAACAGACCCGCGCAAACCTCGCGCCCCATTCGCAGACACCCTGCTCCCTGGTCAGCAAAATGCTGCCCCATTAGTGATCTCCGGCTGGAGCGCATCATTCGGCGGGTCTGAGTCGCCCGTAGCGGAAAAGCTCGTGGAGCGACGATTCGGCCCGCAGGGTCTCCGGATCTGGGAGGAAACGGGCAACAGCATAGCGCGACACATCTGGTGAGATAAAACAATCTACAAAACCCAACCAGCCTTTTTTTCCATCTCTAAAGCAAGGCTCCCTCCATTTCTTCAATTCAGGGACGCAGCTCTGGCATCCGTGACCTATCTCCAGCAGCTTGCAACAACAGAAACTTCCGCCGCACCACCCGTGCTTCGCGATCTTCTCACAGACAGCCAATCCCGCAGCGCCACCAACCCGCTGCACGCCGTGGAACTCGGCTCCGGCTGCGGCATCGTAGGCATTTCGCTCGCGCAAACTCTGCCCAATTGCAACGTGGTGCTCACCGACCTCCCGGAGGTAGAAGACATCGTAACGCAGAACATCTCAGTGTCGCAACCCGCGCCCGCCTCAAGAGTCACCTTTTGCACTCTCGACTGGGACGACGAGGATCTCCCAGAGGAGGTGACGAATGGGGGTGCAATCGACCTGGTCCTCGTATCGGACTGCACGTACAACGCAGACAGCCTGCCGGCGCTGGTCTCCGTGCTGGACCGTCTTGTGCAGAAATCACCGGATGTGCTTGTCCTTGTGGCGCTCAAGCGTCGACACGATAGCGAAGAGGCCTTTTTTGACTTGATGCGCGGTGCTGGGCTCTGCAGTTTGCATCGGCATTGTATGCGGCTTCCGGCGCAGCATGGTCTGTCGGATCAGATTGAGATCTATTGCTATGCGCGGGCGGATAGACATCAGGAGATGTGACGTCTGCCATATACTGATCTTATGACATGATTGGGTCTGTCTTTTTGTTTGTACTATACCCCTATGAAAATCTTGATGGTTGTCTATGATACAATATTTCTCCTCGAGGATTGCTGTCCTAGACGTCGGGACGACGTGTCTGGAAATTCTTCACATATTTCATCTCTTGTACATAGGTTTGGGATGTCAAAAATCTGCATTTTAGTGGTACAAGTAACCTACTTTTTCAAACCATGTTGTGCATACTGGTATTTGCATACTACCGCCGCTGATCAACCCATCCGCCGGTGGATATCACACGACCATCTTGTCAGAAACGACCAGCCATCGACGCAGAAGGCAACGGAGCCTATCCAACAAAGCTAATCCACCCATATCCTTTGAAGGAAATACTTAACCAATCCCAATAAAACTCTTGACCCGCTCGCTAGTCGAGGAAGAGCTCCTCCGATGCTTGCCTAGGTAGAGTCGGCGTCCATGGTCAGAGGTTTGGGAGTTGGACCTTCGATGGCGAAGACGGGAGAAATAGCCATCCTTGTCTAGGTCGACGCGCCATGTATCTGGCGGTTTAGGAACATTCCATAACTTGTGCCCTGACATGCGATTTTTCAGTCGGCGTAAACGCTCTCCTTTCTCTGTGAATCTCGCCATCACATGTTCCAAAGTCGAGTCCAGGGGGACGAACTCCATATCCGCTTCGAGAAACGGATTGCTCAAACTCCCAAGCGACATGTTGGGAAGAGAGACACCGGGCTTCGTGCTTTGAAAGATCTGTTTACTGGCGTTGATGCTATGGGAACGGGGCGGGGGCATGACCGGAAGGCCGTTGCCAGGGTGCACTGGCTGGCTCGGATCATCCGAGTACAACCTATAGCACCTTCGGGCAAAGCCACTGAAGTTTGCCGCCAGGGTAACGGCGCAAAGAGGGAGGAAGCCTAAACTAGTCGTATTCCGGCCCATCCCTTCAGTCGCACATTTCTCGGGGAGGTTAAGACAGACTTTGGCACAAAGCGCCCATAAGTCGGCATACAGGCGACAAACGACATAGATATCGCCAGCAGTCATATGAAATTCATCGGCTAGAGTCTCTCGCCGGTCGAGGAGGGTATATGACGGATCTAGACACATTACGAGCGATCCTTCCTGGATGGCCCATCTCTCCCCTAGCTCCAGCCGAACATCCTTGTATGACCGCAAGCGCGTGCAGAGCTTCGGGGCAGTCTGACGCAAGATGCTCCGGGGTGGATCTCGGCATGACCACGTTCTGTATAATGCACGATCGCTTGTTCCCATGCGGAGATGCTCTGAAACTGGTGGATGGCGATCTCTGGTCCCGTAAGGTCGCCATCCTTTCTGACATAGGTTCAGCGTGGGTATATCGTCTCCGAGACCACGTCACTTACCAGTAATGGAATATCTTGGTCCGACTCCCACGAAAGAGACCTCGACCTGGCTAGCGCGTTGGCAGAGGCAGCGGCCAAATTCCAAGGGAGATGTTGTTCCCAGCTCTGGGGGGAGAAACTCCTGGGCTCTTCAAATATGTCAAAAGCGCCATCACGATTCAGACTCGTCGACGTGTACACCCCATGCAACCGAGGGTCTTCAATGCCGTCGTCAAACGCAGGAGAGACGGTTCCAGAAGGAGACGCCGTCCACCAAACGGGAGGGCGGTGGAAGTACACACCATGCCGACGTCTCTTGCTGAGCGAGTCTTGAATGTAATCAGACTCCGTATCGTCACTGAAGTCATCTGTAAATACTGTAGGTCCCGTGGACTTCAAGGAAGGGTTTGGGATGAGTGCCTGTCCACCGGCGCTGAGTGGGTCTGGACGGTCAAGCATGCTCATTGGTGATCCTGTATTGTATACTAAAACTCGCAATCAAGTCACCCGCAGAAAGAAACGATGCAATCACGTTAATACCTGCAGTGTAGATCCTGCATCAGAGCATACTGTACGGAGGAAACTCGGGAATCCATTCGATCCGGAGCCATCATCTCCGCACTGGCGTCCATCGCTGCTTCCTTTCTTGTCCAGATGAAGAAGAAGGGACGTAAAGAGGAAGGAACGATCGATGGTTCCTCAAAGTAGCCATGAAAGACTGATTGACTGCGGTTCTTCTCAGCGCGGGCTCGAATCAAGAAATGAGGCATGGGCGTATCCTGGCACCATTCCGACTGGCTAATCAGATCGAGTGGAGCTACGGCGTGTGACTGATTGGTCACAAAGCCCAAGAATCAAGTGGGAGATCGAATCTGGACGTCAAGTCAGCGTGGACTGGGGTTGAGACATGCGTCTCTGATATGTAGCGGTGTGAAAGGGAGGAGGAGGAGAGGAAAGAATTGACTCGTGTTTCTTTGTTTGGTGGACGCCTGATTGCTCAGTCACCCAATCAGGCATCACAGTATCTACTTCGCTTCTATATAATCTCTCCTCTTTTCCTCTCATTCTCTTTTTCTTCGTGCAGTTTGGATCTTCATTTTATATCTATTCTTCCAAGTTTTCTTGCTCTTATCAGTCTCCAATCAATCCATCATGTCAGACTTGCTAGCAGACTCAACGTACTCTCCGCCCCGAGGAGAACCCGATCCCTACCTGGTGAGCTCGTCGCCAGGAGACCGTGAAGAGCTGCACGAAGCAGCTGTTAAAGGGCAATTTGAAGAGTTCCGGCCCGCCGCAAATAACAAGACGTGGATCATCAGCGAGAGGTACTGCCGCATTGGGGACTCTGTCGATTCCTTCGAGCCCATCCTGCATAACCTCTGGTATCTCTACTACCAAGGGGGGCGGTACATGTCCCATGAAAGCACGGAACATGACCGACTGGTGTTGGACGTGGTACGCACCCGTGGACTCGGCCCTCTGACCAGGCCTGCGCCCAGCGGCTGTGGCATTGACATTGCGCGAACTCCTGCGGGGGCGTTGTGGAATGATCTACCCTATCTGGCGACAGACATGACGGACTACTGGGTGAACGACTGTGCGACGATGGATGCCAGCCAGCGCGTCAACTTTGCTTCGTTCCTCGCCAAGTTGGCCTCGACACGAGTGGACGGGGATCGTCTGTGCCAGGTCGCTCTGGTGCTCTTCCGTGATGCCCTCGAGACGGAACGAGAGTTCGGCACCGCCAAAGCGCTTGCGGATGCTGACCCGCGGCGCACGATGCTTGATCTTTCCATCGCCGCCTTGCTTCCGGCCGTCTGTACGTGGCTCAATGAGGCCGGACGCAACCTGCTTCTGCTTTCGGACGCGTCCTGGAGTAGTTGCCCTGCCACAGTTGCCCAGGGCGGCGAGACCTTCGTCGAGTCCGACCTCGGGCGACGAGCACCGGCGGGGTTCAGCCCCTGGAGATATATGTACTGGCTGAAGCGACTGCACAAAATTGGTCGCCTCGCCGACGCGGCGTCCGAGAGTGGTTTGAAAGAGTGCATCCAGGATGCGATCGAAACTATGTTGGGGCATGTGGAGGAGAGGAACTCAAAGATTCTCCGAGTCTTCGAGGCAGCGGACGATAAGTTGAAGGAGGATCCCGATCTTGAGGGCTTGAAGAAATTGATGAAGGAGGATGAGGAAAATGAGGACGATGCTTCCGAGTGAATTGAATTTCTGGATGGATTTATCTCTCTTTACTTGTCGCAATGAATATATATTTTGGGTTGCTATTCCAATTTCATCTTATTTGGCAAAACAACCTTAGATTGCCAAATCGCCTACAGTTCACTTCAGTCTTTTACGAGCCGATATATCAGATGAACTGATTTAAGAAATATTGGGCAGCAAAAATATCCAGACTCTTGAACCAGAGAAAACCCAGCACTTGACCAGTTCCATGTCCATCTCCACAAATCCCAGATTTACAACCGAAGAACAAACCCCACGACTCCCATACCGAAGCAATACTGAATACAAAATACAATAATAACCATAATAGATAGACAAAAAGCTTGTATATTCACGGACAATAACTAGACCCAACCACAAGTCGACATGTTGAATGCCGTACCTGTACTATCGCAGCAAAGAAGAGCCAGCTCCATATAACCACCAGTACCTCCACCGGAGAACCAAGCACAACCCATCTAGATACACTTGCAATCCCGGTTGTAGCTATCGAAATGGCACTTGTTGTTCTCCTTGCCGCACTACAAACACGAGCATCAATCATATCAGCGAGGAACTCAAAGCTACCGATAACCAGATTAGATCGGTTGACACATACCTTCTTGAACTTGCAGTGGCAGAAGGAAGTCTTGCCGTTCTGGCCTTTGAATTTGCAGGAGTTGTTCTTCTTGGAGCAGACCTGTGATTGTAAAGGAAGTAAATGGTTGTATTAGCGCCGCTAGTTTTCATCACGCTAGATGTCGTGGCTGAGGTAGATTGGGGAGGAACTCACTCCATGGTATTTGATCAGTGAGGCTGCTTCGTCGCGCACCTCCAGGTTGTTGTCGATGTCTAGGGCGTTGTTGTCCACGGGACTGGCGACTGCGCCGACGGCGGCGAAGAGGACGAGACCCATGGAGGCGAGAGAGATGAGCTGCATTGTGATTGTGTGGCCTTTAGGGCTTTGATTTTGAGATGTTATAGGAGGGCTTGAGATGGAGTACTAATGTAGAGTTTTGAGAGAACCTGTCTGGATGATGCTGCAATGTCGGGTCAGCTACGACTTTATATACTAACGAACGTCAGATTTCCCCAGAGACAGCTGCCATGACAAACAAAATATCCGCGACTCCGCATTCCCCATGACAAATAGCAAAATCCATGAGGATGTGGGAGTAATCCTACTTGCCCTGCGTCTTGTGATCAAGTTGCCTTTTCAACTATACGCATAGCGGACCATGCATTCTTGAAAAAGCCTCTATCACTTTGCGTGGTCCACGAGAGTCCAGCTCATAGAGCCGCATGGTCGTGGCATGTCCAATCGGAGAGCGGCCGGATATCCCTCGCGCGAACTGTCTTGGCCGCCTACATTCTGCAGGGGGTTATTCATACGCTACCACGCTTGTGGGGCGTCGAGAGAACCCATGAGGTAGCTTGGAGGCGTATTCCCTAGCCGGGTGATGTGGATGTGATAGTGATCCGGGGTTAGGGCTGAAAAGGTACTGCAGTGAGACAGTAGGATCTGCAACCCTCCAGGCCTTGTAAAGGCTGTAGACACGCTGCAAGGGACCCGTATAGGCTAGATACTATGTGATAGCCTGCACATAAGCACAGGCAAGAATTCAAATGCTGTTTGCCTGAACTCTGGGTAGTCTTGGGCAGGCTTGGGCAGTTGATGGGACTACTCGTCTAGCCTTAACTCGGCAAAGAGGATTCTGCAGACAGCAAACACCGGCATATGAATGATTGGCTGATGCAAGGAATAAGCACTGTTTGATCGTCGCCAAATGCCAGTAAGACACCGACGATCATCATCCCACTAGTCTGTCCAGCAGATGTGGAATCAGTTCCAGCTCTCTCTCTGCCGACCAGAACCTCGTGTATAGATCGGGCCTCGGTTATAGGGGCTGACTCAGCGTGCGGGGAGCATTTAGAGCATCAAGTAAGCAAGTAAGGGGCATTCATTCCTCAATCGCAGCACTTGTTCTGGAGACCTTGAGAAACATATCTGCTAGAACAGTCTAGACAGGAAGATTGAAGTCATGGCTCCCCCCAAGATCAAGCTCTATGTGGACATTGTGAGCCCGTTCGGTTACATTGCCTTCCATATCCTGCAGGTAAGAAATGGCACCATGCGGATGATCATCCATGCTGAAATCTATTGAAGAACTCCCCCGTATTCGCCAGCTGCAATGTGACATACATTCCTATCTTCTTGGGGGGCTTGATGAAAGCCTGCGGGAATACGCCTCCCATCCGGGTCAAGAGTGAGCATTCCCCCTTCCCCCTGTGGATTTCAGAGCCTGGTCATTCCGGTTCGCTGACCGTTTCCAAGACAAGGATATCTGGATCAATGAGGAACGACGCCGATGGGCGCGCTATTTTTCCATTCCAATGGTCCATGACTCTCCCGAGGGCTTCCCGCCAATGACACTCGCCCCGCAGCGCGCTCTCTGCGCCATCTCCCAGAAGAAGCCCGATCAGTTGGCGCCGGCCATCGGAGCTCTCTACCATTCCTTTTGGACAGAGGGCAATGCCAAGATTGGACAAGTCGAGGGGTTCCAGCCGGTGCTGGAGAAAGTTCTCGGAAAGGACGGCACGCAGGAGATCCTTGCAGCGGTGAGTTCCCCCGCCCCCTTACCTCCGGATTGGCATCTAGACACTCGGATCTCTCCCCACGAGTAGCGTCGCGCTGACACCTCCCAGGCAAACGAACTAGAAATCAAATCCCGTCTGTCGGCGCTCACGGATCAGGCATTCCAGGCGGGCGCGTTTGGACTCCCGTGGTTTGAATGCACCAATAGCCAGGGCCAGACCGAGGGGTTCTGGGGCATCGACCATCTCGGACAGGTTGCTGATTTCCTGGGGCTGAACCGGACTACCGACAAGGGGTTCAGATCCCTTTTGTAAATAGAATAAATAATTAACATACGAATATCCTTCTCATTGGTTGTCTGGGTATATGTCCATGCAAAATGTCAATGTCAACGCGCGTACAATATCTTCACATTCGACCCCTTCCCGCGCCCGCACGTACGATGGTCTGGCCTACTAGATAGCCGGCTTTGGGGCATCACTCTGGTGTTTCTCACGGAGGAATTCGACAATCTTATCCGTCTCCATCTCGTCAATCTGGCGGTTTTCCTCCGCGCTGGGCGGGGGATGGCGGGTTACTGAAGCGATGTCAGTCGTGGTTGACCCTCGTACTGGATGCCTTTGACAGTACACACCTAATTCTGGAGTCTCCCCTTCCGCAGGACCAATCGTCGCCGAACGGATCTGGGACCACGTATTTTGTACATGTTCATTCGAGGCAACATCGGCGGCGGTGGATTTAAGCCCATTCCACGACGTTGTCGCGAGGTCCGATACACTATTTCCGATACTGGAGACGGTGTCTTTGGCGGACTCTGTGGTGGTTGTTGGTGGTTGGGTGGGTTTCTCGTGGAGCTCTTGTACTGGAGGGTTCGTGGGATTCATCGTGGATGTACTTTAGTCGGAGTATAACATATGAGATTGACTATTTGGTTGGTGTTGATCGGATCTCAATTGATATTCATGTCAAGATGGTGAAAGGTAAAGAATGACATCAGCTGGAGTCAACATATAAAGTAAAGTATGAGATCATTGTCCGCCCTACGAGGCTGCCTTGGACAGGTCAATCCACAACACCATCCAATTATGAGTTAGAGAGATAAAGTCAATTGGTCAATTATATCAGGAACACAGCTGATTAACATGATCGTCTATCCATCTCTCCAATGGTCATTTGCATAGTTGAAACTGACTGTATATCACAAAACAGCGCATAGTCCAATGATACAGAATTATGCACAGAATGACGTCATCTGTACCTTGGCGGGACATGTCCCAAAACGGACTAGCGGCTGCCCCTCCGATTTCCTCGGGATTTCCATCTCACTCGCGAATTGATCCGTAATTCGGCTTCATCTTCTTACTCTGCATTGTCTGTCTGCCATTAGATTGTGTTTTCTTATTCTATTCATTCCCCTGTTTTATAGACTCATCCAGCATATAAATCTATCATTCCCAACCCCACCAAAAACCCAGTCAATCATTCAATCGTTCATTCGACCATTCAATCGGAAAAGAAAACAAAATGTCTCCCATCCCCATAACAATCATAACCGGCTTCCTAGGCTCTGGCAAAACCACCCTCCTCCTAAACCTCATCCCGCAACTCCCCAAAACCTACCGCCTAGCGCTCCTCAAAAATGAATTCGGCGACGTAGCCATCGACTCGCAGCTCGCATCGACGAACTCCATCTCCGGCGTCCGCGAGCTCCTCAACGGCTGCATCTGCTGCAACCTCGTCGGCCAGCTCAGCGACGCACTCGACCAACTGCGCGAACAAGTGCAACCCGACCGCATCGTGATCGAGACGTCCGGGAGCGCATTCCCAGCGACGCTCGCGATGGAAGTCAACCGGCTTGCGCGGGAGCAGCCCGGCACGATCGCGCTCGACGGCGTCATCAGTGTGATTGATGTCGAGAACTGGGAGGGGTACGAGGATACGTCTTATACGGCGAAGCTGCAGGCGAAGTATACGGATCTGATCATCTTCAACAAGTGGGAGAATGTCTCGGAGAGGGAATTTGATATGTGTCTTGACCGGGTGGGCGATTTGGAGGTTGATACACCCTGGGTGAAGAGTGAGAAGGGACGGGTCGATAAGGATGTTTTGCTGGGGATTGACGGGGCGCTGTTCGCCAAGGAGGAGGATGCCGAGAAGGCGCGGTTGCTGGCGCCGAACGGCGGACACGACGATTACGAGCATGAGCATAAACACGACCACCAATCCGAGGTCGAAGTCCTATCCGTCAAGCTCAAGGCGCCATCTACCCACAAAGAAGCGACTGTCGATGTGGAAGCCCTCCAGCGCTTCCTGCGCTCCCCGCCCAAGGAAGAAGTCTACCGTATCAAGGGCATCCTGCGCTGCTCAAGCACCACCCCGCCCATTTCATCGTCCGACGACGACGCATCAACCCCCGCGGCGCCAGCGGCAAGCGAAAATAAGCCAACCCCGCAACACTACATCCTCAACTGGGCATTCGGACGCTGGACGACCACGCCGTCTGACAGCGTAGCCGAGACGGTCGACGCTGACGCCGTGGTGCGCATGACGCTCATCCTGGCCCGGTACGAGTCTGCCAAGTGGAAGAAGAAGCTGGAGGCGGGGGGACTTGTGCAGGTTGTGGGGGAGAGTGAGGGGGTGGAGTTGGTGGTTGAGCGACTTGTCTAGACTAGATTTGGTTCCACTTTTTCTTTTCTCTTTCTTTTCTTTTTCTTTTTGTTTTTTACCTATCTGTTCTAGACGAAGGGTGATAGATGGAGCTGGCTCCTCTGGATACGATATAGTATATACGACGGTGATGGTTTGGCTGGAGATATGGGGGAATACACTTGTCCATGTAGATCAGATTAGATATACGAGATACGAATGACAGATTCGGTGTGAAGTCAAATAACCTTCCAACATAGCATGTCTAGCAGCCCAGGCTTATAGGGGGGTTAAATATATATATGATAGAGAATCCGAAAGCACAGCATCAATTACAACACAACCAACAACTATCTACCGAGATACAACAAAAGATACAACTGATAAACCACAAGACAGACACAAACAGACTCAATACAGTCACACAGTATCAATTAATACTCCAAAAGGGCAGATGCGCCCGGCTCGCTCGAGATGTAAATCACCTCGTGGTTGTCCGAGAAGCCGTTGAAGCGCGTGGCGCTGCACTTGGTGTAGGCGCCCATCTCCTGGAAGTACAGCCAGTCGCCGACGTCCAGGAGGCCCGGCAGTGAGATGCGCTGGTCGATGACGTCGATGCCATCGCAGGTAGGGCCCCAGATGGAGTAGGCGATGCCGTTCGAGGGGGACGTGGCGGCAGTGCGGCTCGCGGCTTGGGGGTCGCCTGCGCAGGTCAAGATCTGCGCCACCGGGTGCTGGTGGTCGAAGATGATGTTGGAGAAGTTGCCGTAGACGCCGTCGTTGAGGTAGAGCATGTAGGCGTCGTTGGCCGGGTCGGCGGGGTCGCGCACGTCGCGGCGGGCGATGACGTTGGCGGCCAGCGTGAACGCGGTGGCAACGTAGTAGCGGCCGGGCTCGGCGATGATGCGCACGTGCGGCGGGAAGTACATGTCGAGGGCCTCGCCGAGGACGGCGGCGAAGCGCTCGAAGCTGTCATGCATGAACCCGCCGCCAACGTCGAGGGTGTGCAGCTCGTGGCCGATCTCGGCGGCCTGGTCGAAGACCAGACGGGCGTCCTGGACGGCCTTGAGGAAGGCCCCGGCGTCCTCGGCGCCGGATCCGACGTGGAAGCTGACGCCCACGACCTTGAGGTCGAGCTCGCGGGCCCGCTCGAGCAGGGGGCGGGCCATGTCCATGGAGGCGCCGAATTTCATGCTCAGCCGGCACAGGCTGGTGGAGTCATCCGTGAGGATGCGCAGGTACAGCTCGGCATCGGGGAAGCAGGCCTTGATCTTGTACAGCTCGTCGGCGTTGTCAAAGGTCATCTGCTTGACGCCGACGTTGGCGGCGTGGCGCAGATAGGACTTGGTCTTGCAGGGCTGGGCGTAGATGATGCGACTGGGGTCGACGCCGGTCTGGAGGGCCAGGTCGATCTCGGCCTTGGAGGCGCAGTCGAAGCCGTTGCCGAGCTGGGCCATGAGGCGGAGGACCTCGGGGTCGGGGTTACATTTAACGGCTTGGGATGGTTAGCCAGTTCCTTGACGTGTGGCGAGAGATATAGAGGGAGGGGTCTCAAGAGATACACACCATAAAAAGGTCGGACGCGGCCGAGGTTCATCTTCCAGCGCAGGTGCTGACGGTACACCTCGCCCATGTCGGCAACATAAAAGGCATCCTCCTCGCCGGGGCCGCAATGGTCGACGTTCACCTCGTGGGCCCGTCGACGGAGAACATCGTGGACGAGGTCCTTGGCAGCCAACCTGGATTGCGACAGATCGTCTCCTCCATGACTGAGGATGGGACCATAATGCGCGGGGGCATTATAGTCATCTTTTTCATGACAAAACTTTGTCATGCATACTTCAGCAGGGACACACGCAGTCGGTGCCATAACCATGTGTGTGAATGCGCACACAGGAACGGGGATTGAACAAGAGAGAGAGTAGAAAAGATTGAACGCGACTGCGTGTTAAGGAGGACGAAAACTTTCGCAACCGAGGTTGACTGGACCAAGCCTCCTCGACCCTTCCTCCTTAAGAGGAAGAACCGGCAGAGAAGTCCTATGCGGCAGCTCAAGAGATGAGGGAATAAGATGAGAGGGCGTCAACGCGCTAACAAATGGCGCACCGGCGGAGAACGCGGGGTTGGACAGTAACAGGAGGCGGGATGTTATTAAGAATGTCACGAGGTCTCCAGGGCGAGACAATTTGACGGAGGAGCACACGCGAGGCTATGTAAGCCGTGATGGAATGGGACGCCTTTGGAACTGGATGAGTCCAAAGGCCGGTTTCGCGGACGGAACGAGATGGAGGGAGATAGCCGCCAAATCTGAATCGATCTGACCGGGAAAAACAAAGAGAGAAAAACTCAATCCACTGAATCTGACCAGGGAAGAATTAGTGGTTCGTCTCTCAGAGATGACAGGTTTTAGGTAGAAAAGAAAAGGAAAAAAAAAAAAGGGGAGGGGAGGAGGGGGGAGGTGGGGGTAGTCAAACAGGAAATGGTGAGGTATTTATGGGCAGTTTGGGGGTGGGTGCAGAATTTTAAGCCAACAGAGCGAGCTTAGGGCAAAGGGCTCACGGGGAAGGCAACCATGACAAGGGGGGGGAAAGAGAAGGATAGCGGAAGGAAGGGAAGACAGGGGATTGAATGCAGAAAGGGGAGATAGTACAGGATCGCAATGGCTAAAATTAGGAAAAGACGAAGAACAAAATCACTCACATATAACGGACAATGGCCCAGATGGATGGAGGAGAGAAGACCGAGATGGAGTTGGAGCGCGGGAGAGGAAGAAGTCGGGTGTGGGTGGGGATGCTGAGTCATCATAATATCAACCGTACTATACTCCGTAGATAGGTATGATCTGTAATATGCTAATAGTCGAATAATATCTTAGTATAATACAATAACTATCAGACGAGATCATCGCGTAATTCATTCCAATTAAGGTGTCTTTGACTCATAAATCCGCCGGATCAGTGATGATGCTGATCGGAGGCGGTGTCGTTCTGCCGCTGACGTCGTCGAGTCCAGGCACTCAGGCAGATCTTCTCTCAGTCATCGCATTCTCGATCCTATGATTGGCACGTCACTCTTGATTCTACAATGGACTGTAGTATTATAGTCTAATATGATCAATATCGCAGTATTATCAAGTAACATCAAATATTTTAATTGAAGTGGAAGAGGAGTCGTATCAGATGCACATCTGTAAGGACGCAATCAATCTGCACGGGCAGGAAGATCTCAAATGGGGTGTGGATGAACCGAGACCGTACGGAGTAGCCACTTGAATATTTGAAGATAAGAATATACAAATCATCGACTATGCAAAACCATTCATATATACATATATTCGACAATTGTTAGTCCAGAATTGAAAACTCTTAACCATGAAGAATAATTTCTATTATTATGAACGATATTGTCGAATTCAAATGAACGAGCTCATTCTCACCCATCCCACCGCCACTCTTCCGTCACTACGATATGGTCCTATCGATCAGATTGAGACATGTGATACAGGGTGGTAGATCGAAGGATGGGAGTACGGACAATGTGTGTACTCCCAATCAACGAGATCTACGGCACAAGATAAGGGAAAGCCCTTCCGACGGTGGAAAGCGGGGGAGACGGCAGACGGGTGAGGGGATCGACCCCTACCATATTGATAGACAGTCAGAAGATCGAAGAGGCCAATCCCCTACCACAAATCCCGGATAACATGCCATCTACGCACAGACGAATGAGCGTCGCAAAAAGGGTAGGAATCGTGACACGATATTATATAAAGATAGCGTACGACAGTCGTCGAGAGGATCAGATAGCGAAGGGGAAAGAAAGACAGAGAAAAAGAAAGGGAAAGGGAAAGGGGAAAAAAAAAGTGACATGCATTCAGCCCAACAGAAATAGACGCCGGAAGAAACAGAGGCAGATAAAGGGGGGGGGGGGGGGGCCACACAGAGATAAAAGAAACAGATCGCAGGCACAGTCCTGCTGCATAATATCTAGAGCGCAGATCCACCGGACAGGGACCATGGCAGTCCATGCAACTCCCGTCTCCCACCATCGGTAGTATACTGCACGGCAGTCATAGCCTGTCCACTGCCACCCGGCCAGAGACCTGCACCCGTCGCATCTAGAAAACATGGAAACGAACGCGAAGTCGAACATCAACCATTTCCCACCAGCCCACAGAACGGCTTAACATTGACAAGCTCCCGCCCCCTGAGTGCCGGGAGCTTCCGGCCGCAGGTCGACGCCGGGCCGCGGGTTCGTGCGCAGGTTTCTCGGTCCCGCCTGGTCCAGCGGCAGTTTCTTTGCAATCGCGGTGAACAGCTCCCGTACATTCGACGAGGTCTTGGCGGAGGTCTCGAAGAAGAGTAGGCCGGCCTCACGGGCATAGGCCTCGGCATCGGCCGTCGGGATCGCACGCTTGTCCGGCTGCTCCGTGGCGAGATCCAACTTGTTGCCCGCCAGAGCGATGACAATGTTCTCGTTTGCTTGACGCTGGAGTTCCTTCACCCACGACTTGGCCTTGTCCAACGACGACTGTCCCCAATCCGCACCGTTAGCGTTCTACGCTCCACGCTCATCCTGTTTTGGGGGTAGGTGGGTTGGGAAGGCATACAGCTTGTGTGATGTCGTAGACGACGACGGCGCAGTTCGCATTCCGATAGTACATGGGAGCCAGAGACTTGTAACGTTCCTGACCGGCGGTATCCCAGATTTCGAATTTGACTGTCGTGCTTTCGTCCAGCGAGATGGTCTGTGTAAGGAAGGCCGCGCCAATGGTGGATTCTCGGTAGTCATCGAATTGATCCTGAAATGGTGAGCTTGATTCGAATTCGGGGAGGGATATCGGTCGAGACTTACTTTGACGAATCTCAACACGAGCGAACTCTGGAAGAAGAGGGAAACCTAATCAGCGACCAACCGGGTACTATCAAGACGGGGATATATCAACCTTTCCGACCGCGGATTCTCCTATGAAATTCAGACACCATTAGCATGTTATTCCGAAATCCCAGCGTCAAGACCAAACTCGTCAAAGGCCACATGGAAAAAAAAATCCACCGAAAGGGGAGTGGGGGGACAACTCACCGAGCAGGACCAGCTTGAACTGAGCGAACCTCGCACCGGGACGGGCGCCTGCTGCGGCTCTGGAAGCCATGATGACCGACGAGGGATGAAACCACCGGTGAACGGGAAAATAAAAGGGGGTGGATGAAGAGGGATAAAAATGAAGCAGAGAGCGAAAGATCCAGGCTAAAAAAAAAAAGAACAGCCAAATGAAGATCAGATGGGGGGGTTGTGGAGGAGGAAGATGGATATGGAAGGGCGTGATGAAGAGGAGGGAAGAGTAGAGAGAGGTTCCGTAGTGAGTGAGTAGTCAGTAGTCAGTAGGTCAGGTCAGTAGATAGTAGTAGTAGTACTACGGTAACTGTCGTAGTAACTACTCCGTACTAGGTAAGGTAAGGTACGGTACTTGGGTCGAGAATGACGATGATCAGCCACAAGAACAGTGGAGCCCGTGGCGGTTTTAGTCAGGATGGTATGGTATTGATGGTTTTGGTTATGACCACACATATGTATCCATATAGATGAGATCTTATACCATGCCAGTTCGATTGATACATACTCATCCGTACACACCCATACCGTATCCATACCACCACATGTGCCTGGATGGTTGGTTCCTCCATCGTCGTCATCTCTTCTTGTTTTCTTCCCTTGGGCTTTGGTTCCTCCAGGACTCTCACTCTGCATCTCTCGTTCTCCTGAGGCTGATATGCGTTGTTGATCTCCCTCGTCAGCTCCTTCTTCTCTTCTTCTCTTCTCCCACGCTCATTACGGGACTGCAATCGTCCATCGTCCTCCCATCTCACTCCACCCATTCCCGACCGTTTTCGATCTCTCCCTTACTTTCGCCTCGTCCCGTCTCCTCTCCCTTCCACCTATCCATCGTTACCCACTAGGCACTACCACCACTATACTCACCCACCACCCCCCCCTCCGGTGGTGATCGTCAACCATGACCACCTCCGTCCTTCCCTTCCGTGATATTAATCTCCATGCCTCGTCCTCGCACTATGCCTTCACCTCTCCGTCGTCTCCGGATGCTCCCACGCTGGTCGTCGACCGTCCGACCGGTGATTTGCGATTGAACAATGGCACACTATCAGGTGCCAGACGCATCTCGAGTATTGCTGGGATTTTGGGCATTATCAAGCTGAAGCTAGGTAAGATCGTGGGGGTGGACGAGAAGCCACGTGGAGCCCCAGCGTCGGGGGGCTAACGACCGCAGACAAGTATATCATAGTAATCACCAAGGCCCAGCCTATGGGGCGCATTCGTGGCCATATGGTCTACAAGGTGGCCGGCACGGAGTTCCTCCCCATGCGGGAGCGTTCCCTACATGACCATGATGAGGATACCTATCTGGCCCTCGTGAAGGAGCTTCTCCGGAAGGGGCCAATGTATTTCTCCTACGCCCTGGACATCACCAACTCCTTCCAGCGCCAGTCGCAGAGCGACCCCAGCCGCCCCATGTGGGCGCGCGCCGACGATCGCTTCTTCTGGAATCGCTTCATCCAGTCCGACCTGATCGATTTCAGTCTCGGTGTCAACGATGCGACGGGCGTTCGCTATGCCCCGCAGCCTGCCGTCGACCCCTATATCTTGCCCGTCATGTACGGAATGCTCCGCATCTCTCCCGCCCGCGTGAAGTCGACGTCCTTCACCTTTGCCCTCATCACGCGACGATCGAGGCACCGAGGAGGCACGCGGTACTTCTCCCGCGGCATCGACGACAACGGGAACGTTTCCAACTACAACGAGACCGAGCAGATTGCCATCTTGAACGATGCGACCGGTGGCCTGTCGGGCTTTGCCGGTGGGCAACCGATGATGAAGGAGAAGGCCGCCGAGGTGGGCCGCGATCTCCAGGTCTTTTCCTTTGTGCAGACCCGAGGCAGCGTTCCCGTATACTGGTCCGAGGTCAACAACCTCAAGTACACCCCGAAACTGCAGGTCCGCCGCGTGGAGACCGCCCTCGAGGCCGCTCGTAAACATTTCGACCAGCAGGTCCGGATCTACGGCGACAACTACCTCGTCAACCTCGTCAACCAGAAGGGGCGTGAGCAGCGGGTCAAGGAAGCCTACGAAGAACTGATTCGGATCCTCCTCTCCGCCCCCGCCGACCGCGGCGAGACCGCGGGATCCTCCGAGAAGATCCAGACCTTGGAGCCCAGCCAGGAACAGAAGCAGATCGACCGACTGCACTACATCTACTTCGACTTCCACAACGAAACCAAGGGCCTCCAATGGCACCGCGCCGAGCTGCTGCTGGATCGCTTGCTGGATGGCCTGAACCAGGGCGGCTACTTCCGGGGCGTCGAACATCCCGGTCTCCCCGGGGGCCAGTTGGATATCCGTTCGCTGCAGGGCAGTGTGGTGCGGACCAACTGCATGGATTGTCTGGATCGGACCAACGTCGTGCAGAGTATGCTGGGCCGGTGGGCCCTGACCCGCCAGTTCACCGACGCCGGCATTCTGCGGCCCGGGGAGGCGGCCAACGACGACCGCGACTTTGAGAATCTCTTCCGCAACGTCTGGGCCGACAACGCCGATGTCGTGTCCAAGTCCTATTCCGGCACCGGCGCCTTGAAGACGGATTTCACCCGGACGGGGGAGCGGACCCGCGCCGGGATGCTGCAGGACCTGAACAATTCCATCACGCGGTACCTGCGGAACAACTTCCTGGACGGGCCCCGCCAGGACGGGTTCGACGTCTTCCTGGGCACCTACGTGCCCCCGGAGTCGGCCCTGGGCAGCCTGCAGCTCTTCCTCGACCGCCGGCCGTTGGTCGTCCAGTCCGTCCCCTACCTCCTGGCGGCGGGCATCTTCATGATTCTGGTGTCCTTGTTTACCAAGCGACTCCCGGACTCCGCCGTCTGGCCCTTGCGCCTCTTTGTCATCTTCTGGCTGATCGTGTCCGCCTGGAGCGCACGCTTTGTCTTTGGCCATGGGATGCTTTACGTAAGATTTCCCGTTCTATTTTGATTTCTTGTTTGTTGATGCTGACTGATCAACTCAGGTTAACTGGCCCAAACTCAACACGCCGGCCGCCGGCTCGGAGGGCTACCAGGACGCCCTCATCAAGGCACGGACGGATCCCATCGTTGGCAAGTTTCTCCCCGCCAAGAGGCATCAGCGCGGGTACAGCAATGCGCGTTTGGGCTTTTTGGAGGAGGGGAAGACCAGGATCGAGTAATTCCCGCCCACGATCCGTCTTTGCGTCTTTATCCTTTGCGTTCTTTCTCTCCGCCTCTTTCCTTGATTCGTTGAATGATTATCTTTGATCCTATTTCCTTCCTATTACATACTATTACATCCCCTTCTATTATCATCTTACCCTTTCACTTTCCTATCTCTGTAAGCATGTTTGAGCAAGTTGTACTTGTATTGTCGCGTCACCGATTCTTCCTGCTTAGACCTGTCAACCGGCCTTGTCCGTCTCGTTTTCGCTTTGCGTTCCCCATCACTGCTAGATCTGGACCCCGGTGTTTCTGGCCACTGCATTTCTTTCGAGTGTATAAATTGAAAGGTCCTTGTGCATCTCTCCGCATACAATTTCGAGATATCACGATATCTACCACGTAGACCACAATACACGTGACCGCACCGGATTAAGTAAGTCCCCGAATGGCGGACTCAGGCCTTTCCCGCCCACTCCGGTCTTATTGGGGCATCTCGTCAGCGAGTCGATTGAACATCCAGAGACCCTCATGCGGGGTTCGCGCCTATTACCTACATTTCTCAGCCAGTCTTATCATCTGCGCACCTTTTCATCGCGCCCGGCGAGGATGTCTCGCAACTATGAAGTCAGTCCTCCACTTATCCGCTCGGAGGGCTCATTGCTAATGATGATGCGGGGTCACAGGCTGCCATAGCGGCGCTCAATTCGCTGCAGACCAATTTTGCGATTGTGCAGGAACTTCAGAAGACTCGACAGGATAAGAATCTTCAGTCGATCCCGGAGATGGTGGAGTGGTTGAGGCGGATTGGGTATAAGGTTCGTTTTTTTTTATGTCCTCAAGCTAAAGCCGGTGGTTGTCGTTCTACGAGTGCTAATATGTATGTCCCCAGCAATCCGACCTGAACCAAATCAACCCTGTGCATGTCGCCGGCACCAAAGGCAAGGGATCGACCTCGGCCTTCATCGCTTCGATTCTATCCCAGTACACCGCCGCGCGGTCGGACTCGCCCCGCACGCTCAACAAGATCGGTCTCTACACGTCTCCGCACTTGCGATTCGCGCGCGAACGTATCCAGATCGACGGGGCCCCGCTCTCCGAAGAAAAATTCACCAAGTACTTCTTCGAGGTCTGGGACCGGCTGGAGGCGTCCGCGCAGGCGGCGGGTGAAACTCCCTCCGCTCCGCAGACGAAACCCCAGTATTTCCGGTATTTGACGCTGATGGCGTTCCATACTTATGTGAGCGAGGGGGTGGATGCTGCTGTCATTGAGTGTGGAATCGGGGGCGAGTATGACTGCACCAATGTGATTGAGAAGCCGGCTGTGGGTGCGATTACCAGCCTGGGTATCGACCATACTGCTATGCTGGGGAGCACTATTGAGCAGATCGCCTGGCATAAGAGTGGCATCATCAAGCCGGGAGTGAAGTTCTTCAGTGCCCCTCAACCTGCCAGTGCGGAGAAGGTCCTTCTCGACCGTGCTGCGGAGAAAGGAGCGCAGCTGGAGATTGTGAACGCGGGACTGCCCGAGTCTGCTAGTGGTGGCAGTCTGAAGCTCGGTCTGGCGGGTGATTTCCAATACACCAACGCCGCTGTTGCGACGGCGGCTGCCGCGGAATTTCTCCGGACTGTCGGCATCGCGGAAATCCCGGGCGACGTCCTGAGCAAGCCCCTTCCGGCGGAGTTTGTGAAAGGCCTGGAGTCCGCTCGACTGGGCGGGCGGTGTGAAACGAGACACGAGGAGAATGTCTCCTGGTACATCGACGGAGGGCACACCTTGGAGAGTATCAGACTGGCAGGCCAGTGGTTCGTGTCGCAGATCCACGCCAACTCGTCCACCACCGCCGCGGCCAACAAGAAGCTGCGTCTCTTGATCTTCAACCAGCAAACGCGCGACAGCAACGCCTTGGCCCGGGCCCTCCACGAAACCCTGTCCGCCGCCTTGGGCTCTGAGCAGCCATTTACGCACGCAATCTTCTGCACCAACGTCACGTACAAGGACTCGGGGTACCGCCCGGACCTGGTGAGCATGAACACCAATGCGTCAGACATTGAGAAGCTCCAGGTTCAGAACAGCCTCGCAGAGACGTGGCGATCCATCGACCCCTCCGCCGAGGTCCACGTTTACGCCACTATCGAAGAGGCCGTCGACTTCGCTCGCGCGCTCGCCCTCAAGGAGAGGGACCTTGTGGGCAAGGACGAAGCCCCTGTCACGACCTTTGTCACGGGTAGTCTCCACCTCGTCGGGGGATTCCTCGATGTTATCGAGACGAAGCCCAGTGGGGCTGAACAGTCGTAATTCTGATGGGCTTCTACTGTTCTTTTTTGTATTCTTGTGTCTTTTCTTCCTGTTCCAGTATTCAACAACAGAGCGATACCCGCGAGGACTGCAGGTCTTTGGTTTCGGTGTGCATGTTTGGCGTTAGTATAGAGCTTCAACAATCTCACGTGCCTGTTCGTAGCAGGTCTCTTCATATATATATTTTTTTTTTTTCTTGCTCATAAAATGTAGATTATACGCTCCTTCTTGTCGATATAATTGTTTCTCTTGTTTCGGCGAGCTAAACGTGCCGAGGTAAACCTACAGTGACGCTGTGGCGGTGTGTCCACCAAGAATCCCACCCCAACAACCTGAATAAGTTACTACCCAATACACTCAACATATAATCAGGAAGTCTTATAAGGCCTCACCCATAATCATGAATGGCATAGTATATACGTACGCCAAGTCCAGAACCAAAATGGTGACGTGACGTGGGGCTCCGCGTGAAACTTCCCGCACCGCACGCTAATCCCAGGAACGCAATCTCTCTCTCTCTCTCTGTTTTTCTTCCCCTCTCCTCCTCCCCACCACCAACAATCGCGCAACCACCCTCCTATCCGCCCGTCATGGCCGACAACAAGGACAACAAGGGCAAAGCGCCCCAGAACCAGAATTCCGAGTCCGGATCCAGCCAGAAACCCTACTCGATCGGCGACAAGCTGACCCCTAAAATGGCGGAGTCGCTGTTGGAGAACAACCCCGCTTTGAAGAACGAAATGGCGGGGCTGGGCAAGGACAAGACCGCCGAGGCCCTGCGCAAGATGGACATCGCCGATCTGCTGACGGGTCTTGCGGTGGGCGGGAAGAACCAGAAGGACATGGCCTCTTACAAGTTCTGGCAGACGCAGCCTGTGCCGCGGTTTGACGACACCGGCAGTGGGGCGAGTGCCACTGGGGGCCCGATCAAGATGATTGATCCTGAGAAGGTGTCGAAGGAGCCGGATACGCTGATTGAGGGCTTTGAGTGGGCGACTCTTGACTTGACCAATGAGGCGGAGTTGCAGGAACTGTGGGATCTCTTGACGTACCACTATGTGGAGGACGATAATGCTATGTTCCGGTTCCGATATTCCAAGGCTTTTCTCCACTGGTACGTATAATTGAGGCGACAAACGAATCCGGTGACCCTAGGATTGTATTGGTTGCTTGGGTATGAGTGTGTGACTGACGACATCTTACAGGGCGCTGATGTCGCCGGGCTGGAAGAAGGAATGGCACGTGGGTGTGCGCGCAACCAAGTCGAAGAAGCTGGTTGCCTCCATCTGCGGCGTCCCCACCGAACTCCGTGTGCGAGGCCAGAAGATCAAGGTGACAGAGATCAACTTCCTCTGCATCCACAAGAAGCTGCGGTCGAAGCGGTTGACTCCGGTCCTCATCAAAGAGATCACCCGCCGCTGCTATCTGAACGGCATCTACCAGGCGATCTACACCGCCGGAGTGGTGCTGCCCACCCCGGTCAGCTCCTGCCGCTACTACCACCGTCCCCTGGACTGGCTGAAACTGTACGAAGTCGGCTTTTCCCCGCTGCCGCACGGCTCCACCAAGGCCCGCCAGATCACCAAGAACCACCTCCCGAGCAACACGTCGACCCCCGGTCTGCGCCCCATGGAGTCCAAGGACGTCGACGCCGTGCAGGATCTGCTGGAGCGGTACCTGCGCCGGTTCGACATGAACCAGGCGTTCACAAAGGACGAAGTCAAGCACTGGCTGGTGCACAGGGACAACGACGAGCACGAGCAGGTCGTGTGGTCGTACGTGGTGGAGGACCCGGAGACGCACAAGATCACCGATTTCTTCTCATTCTACAGCCTTGCGTCGACGGTCATCCAGCACCCCAAGCACAAGGATGTGTGCGCCGCCTACCTCTACTACTACGCCACGGAGACGGCCTTCCAAGAGGACATGAAGATTCTCAAGGACCGGCTCCAGATGCTGATGAACGACGCGCTGATCATGGCGAAGAAGGTAAGTCTCTCCAGCCTGGATCTCCCTCGTAGCGCCGCCCCTCGTAACTAACCCGGCGATCCGTCATGTAGGCCCGCTTCGACGTGTTCAACGCGCTCACCCTCCACGACAACCCCCTGTTCCTGGAAGCGCTCAAGTTCGGCGCCGGCGACGGCCAGCTGCACTTCTACCTGTACAACTACCGGACGGCCCCTATCCCCGGCGGCGTGAACGAGAAGAATCTCCCCGACGAGAAGCAGATGGGTGGTGTTGGTGTCGTGATGCTGTAAAAAGAAAAAGGGCACGGAACTGGAACGAGATACGGGGGACGATCCCAGTCTCGTATACTACTAGTACTAGTTACTTGATCTTGGCTGAAAATCTTTTGAGCAACAGCGCAACCAAGCATGATGAAAATGAGATGATATCCCACTATTTATGATTGAATATTGTTTTGGAATTATGCATACATCCGTCGGGAGTAATTACACTCCAATCACCTGTAGTAGCCTGTAGATGTACAGAGTATGTGCCTGAGGTGCCAAGGCTCCGGTTGCGGGCCCCGTGACGTTAAGGTGTCAAGGCTGCCAAGGCACGCCAAGGAACCCCAATCAGCTTATCGCATCGTCAGTCCAGTCTCCCCTCCTCATTCCTACCTTCATTCAACCTCTCCGACCTCACAATTGCGTCTGTAACGGACAATTATTTCATAAGAAGTCATCGATGTGATCGGTAAGAGGCACCGATCAATGGATTAGTCACGTACCGTATCATTCCCCTCGAAGCTGTCGTCTAATCCTGTAGACGAGAGAACTGACAATGGGTGTGGGTCCCTCGACGGAAGACGGCCATGCTGGATCGCCAGGTAAGTCGTCATCACTGATAACGGTCATGGGAAATGGGAAGATATCCATAGTAACCACGTCTACAGAAGGACTCAGCTACAGGCTAGCTGAGCGTTTCGCGGCCAAATGCTTCACCCCGCTGGAGTTGACCCACTTCAAGGACAACTTCTTTAGCCGCGCGATAGACCAGGATGGAGTCAAGTACTGGAATGAGAAGACCCTCTCTGACTTTCTGGGTATTCCGGACGGGGACGGCGGCGACGGCGGCGCTGCCCACTGCCCGTTGGATGCGGGGCCGGTGGTCTTCCGCATGGTTTCGTATCTGGGGGCGTTCCCCTTCCAGAATACCCTGGCTCCTAGCGTTCTCACCTTCGAGGCTATGGTTAAGGTTGTTGTGTTGCTGACGGAGCGCTATGGGAAGGTGTTGCGGCGAGCCCGCAAAGACCGGATTAGGCTTTTGTTTGGGAGTCTCGCGGATGTTCAGAGGAAAGATACGTGGTCGCCGAAGGCTCATGAGGATGAGGCTGGTGACGAGGACAGCTGTGCTGCCTCTCCGCCGAGGTCGCATGCTCCTGGTTTCTTGATTGATGAGCCTGCGAATGATGAGTACGAGGATGATGATGACGATCTTGCTCTCGCTGCGTTAGAATCGCTGGATGCGATTGAAGTGTTCAAGCATGACTCGCGCATCGATAAAGCGGTCTATGAAGCTCGCGTCTCGATCCATACCCTCCGTCGTCTGGTGATGCTGTTGCTGGTCATTTCACCATTGAAGCCGCTGGAGTCTGTAAGGCCGTATACTTCGGACCTGAGCGAACAACGCATGGAGGACATCCGCAATGAAGCGGAGACCATCCTAGCCGCCTTCGGCCAGGAGCCGTCGGGCGGCATTGGCTACAGATCTTTCGCGCAGACTGTATCTACGTCACTGCCGTATCTGTTCGATCCGTTAACACCGTTGTTTGAGCATCTTTTGTTTAGTAAGAATCTGGATCTTTCGCAACGCAGGAGTAGAACCGATTCTACAGAACCGGAACCAGAACCAGAACCAGAACCGGTAGAAGAACCAGCTGGAGAACCAGGGCCGACGCCCTCGCCGTCAGCGCCCTTCTCAATCACGCTCCCGGGCGACTTTGAGTCCGCGATTATGAGTCCAACCGTCGTGTCTCATCTCTCTTTTTTCCTTCCCTCGACATCAGCCGATGTGAACATCCTGCGCGGCAACGTGCGTCTGCATCCTGTCTTCTCCACCACGGCGCACGGATCGTCTCTGACCTCGTTCTCCCACAACGTCCTCACCTGGCAGTCGAGCACCCTTCTCCTCCTCGACGGAACCCTCGACACAGGAAAGCCCATCACAATCGGTGCATACCTCCCACAACCATGGAAATCCAGCACCTCAACATCAAAAGCCCCCGAAACCACAGCCCTCCCCTGCCTATTCCAGCTCTCCCCAACGCACACCCTCCTCCCAGGGAACCCATCCCCATCCGTACAAAACGTCCCCAACGCCCCCGCCGCCTACTTCTCCACCGAAACAGGCCTCTCCCTCGGCTGCCAAATCCCCCCAGCATCCCGCTCCCAAAAACTACCCCCCACCCCGCACGGCGCAGGAAGCCTAACAGTCGACACGAGCCTCGAAACCGCCGACCTCCACATCTCCACCGTCGGCTCCAACGGCGTCTTCCTCCCGCCATCCTCCCCCTCCCCCTCCCAAGACCCCACAACCTCCAAAACCCAGATTCACATCCTCAACCTCGAAGTCTGGGGCGTGATGCCCGACCCCGCAACCGCATCCTCGGAGCAAGGCTCAAGCGCCATCGAGAAACAGCGGCAGAAATGGCACTTTGAGGCCCGCGAGGCGGAGCGCAGACGCAACTTGAATCTGAAGGCCGGGGCTGGCGACCCTGCGAGAGAGAGCGCGCGTTGGTTGCTCGAGACGGCGGGGCTTGTGGGCAGTGAGTCGAGGTATATGTAGTTGGTTCTTATTTGTTGGTTTATTTCATTTTATTTACCTTTATCTTACTCCATTCTATTTCTACATGAGGGCCGGAGAGGGTAACACTTTGGACTGCGAGGGTTATATACATACTATACTTGATATGTGCACTGTGTGGGCAAAGCGTTCGGGATTTTTGATTTAATTTGGTTGGTACAGTTCGTATTATATTAGTATTTTTTAAGACACAGGCAGTTCATAACTTGGATATTTCATATATCAATATCATACAGTCTCCTGTCTTCCTTCATGGCTCGAGCATCGGTACATAATTGACTGCAAGTATGCACGCAGTCAAGGCACACAACATAATACCTAATGTATACACCCACTACACCAATCAATAAACCCCCATAGGCGAAAGCCCCGTCGGAGGCCCATAATAATCCCGAAGTTCTTCCTCTTCCTCTTCCTCGTCCTCGTGCGGCTCGTCCTCACCAGCAGTATCCACCATCTCGGCGTCCGACTCCGTCGCTTCAGCAGCCCTCCCTCTAGAGTGTCGACTGCGGCTGCGACTGCTGTGCGGAAGAGGCGTGCTTCCTTTCCGGGATCGTTCCTTTTCCTTCTCCTTTTCTTTCTCAGCACCGTCGACTTCCTCGACGGGGCGGTCCTCGCGCGGAAGACGGAAAGCGAGGAAGCCCTCCGGCGCGCGCTCCGCGCGGTCCATGATCTCGTTCATGTGTTTGCGAACTTCGTCGGCGGGTTTGACGATGCGGCTGAGGGGTTCGAGGACTTTGGCGTTTGTGGTGTGGATGCGCCAGGTGATGGGCTGGTAGTATTCTTTGAGGTTGCTGGTGCTGGTGCTGGTGGCGTCCGGGGTAGCCTTGGCGTCGGGGGCTTTCTCCTTGCTTTGGTCTGTTTCGGGCTTGTCGGGGGTGGGCTTGGTTTCTGATGGTACGTCCTTTTGGTCGGGATTCTGGGTCTTGTTGTCGGTGGGGGCTTGCGGGTTCGGGGTTTCTTGGGCGCTGGAGGTGCCCTCTTTGTCTTTTCCGTTCGTGTCGCCGCCCTTTTCCTTGGATTTGTCCTTGCCTTTGTCTTGCTCTTTGGTCTCTTCGGCGGTCTTCTTCTTCTTTTTGGACCGGGATCCGGCCTTTCCTTTTGCCCGCGAGTTATTCGCTTCGGTTGAGTTCTCTATGGGAAAGGGTGCGTTTGGGTCGACCTTCTTGACGAGCAAGAAGGATGCAAGGACTGTGGTACCCCCCGGGAGATATTCCAGGATTGAGTACTCTGGGAAGAGGTAGCGGTCTCCAGAGCCTGCATGGCCAGAAGTGCTGCTTCCATATGGTGTCAAGGGAGAGGTAAATTCAAACACCACCGACTTGTAGTTGATTCTGGGTGGGGCCGGCGGCGGCGGCGGGCCAGGGTGGTAGTAAGGGGAGGGCGCCGGGGAATTTTGTTGCGGAGGCCGGGACTGGATCGATGGTGGAGTGGCCTGATGGGGCGTTTGCGGAGGGGGATACGGAGGCCCGGGTTTCGGTCCCACGCTCTGCGGTTGAGGCGGGGGCGGCATTGGTCGAACGGCGGGACTGGACGGGTTCGGGGTCGCGCTCTGTTGCGCTGCCAACGGTGGAGCAGGTGTAATACTAAGGTTAGACGTGCCAGCAGGAGGTGGTTGCGCCGGAGGTGCCCCGGGCTCTTGCTTCACCTGTGCGGCTGCACTAGGCTGCTGCGGCGTGGGGTTCTGGGGGGATTTCGGGGGGGTCGATGTTGATGTACCAGGGGTGGCAGGAGCAGACGGCGTCAGCCTCGGAACTTGTACCTCGACGCGCTGTACTTGCTGAGGCGGCCTTTTCTGTTGACCATTCTGTTGGGATGGTTGTGGTGACGGCTGGGGAGGGAGTGGGGTTCGAGGCGCGGCTTTCATCGAAGGAGTGGAAGGTTGCGACTGCTGCGGTTGTAGTTGTTGTCGCTGTGGCTGTTGCTCCCTGGCCCGAATGATGGCATTGAGCTCATCGATGTGCGCCTGGAACGCTCGAAGTTGCTCCTGCGACGCCTTGCTCGATGCCACCACCCTCATCAGAGCCTTCAGTTCCGGGTCGGACGCAGCCCTTGTTGCCAGCATCTGGATCACGGGGTCCGGGCTTGGTTTGGCAGGTTGCGCGGGTGGAGGGTGTTGAACCGGCGAGGGCCGCTGGATAGGCTGAGTCGGCTGCGGCCCGGGAGGAGGACGGGGAGTTTGATTGGGGGTCTTTGCCGGGCGTGCAGGAGGCGGATGCGGCGATTGATAATAACCCGGCTGAGGGGGAGCTGGGCTGGCCGGGGGGTGTTGGTTCGACTGCTGTCGTTGATTCTGCGATGGAGGAGGTTGGGGCTGATACTGTTGGAAATTATTCGGATGGCCATAGTGAACCATCGGCCGCTGGGGAGGTGTGTATTGTATCGGGGGTGGCGCATTGGGGTCTTTGACCGTGTAGACCATGGCGTCGAAGAGATGAGGGCCGACCACAACGCTGCAGGGTCCAACCTTCGACATCGTCTCCTTGGGCGGATTCTTCCCTTCTATCTGCTCTCTCTTGGACTTCTTCGGTTTCGTCCAGTACCGCACGAGGATGCCATCGCTCAGCCACTTCTTCTTCGACCGTTCCAACGAAGCGAGAAGCACAGCACTAATGACGTATCAGTTACTCCATATCCTTCAGACCAAATGTATGTCTCCCCCTGCTATATCGCATAGGATCAACTATACCTTTCCGCGATTGACTGATAGTCTGTGGACGGCAGGTTGTCAGGCTGCGGTACTGTCACCGTCGGCAGCCCTTCTCCGTCTCGAATCTTCGTCGGCAATGGTGGATCGACAGGCTCTGGCGGTGGCGGCGGAGGGGGCGTCGGAGCAGCAAGGGGAGTCGAAGCCTTCTTCTTGGTAGACTGTTGAGGTTGCGATTGAGGCTGGGGCGTATTGGCTTCGGAGACTCGTCGTTTGGCCGCAGGTTCGCGACGGTCACGAGCAGACAGCCGACGTTTTTCGGCCATGTTGGGAAACACTAGAGATTAACAGGCGGCAAAACAACAAGACAAACCACCCGGGAGAATCGTAAGCATCTCGAGAGGAACGTGGCGATAGATGGATGAGAGGGAGACGGAGACGTGAGGAAGACGCGACAAGGAGAAAAAGAGGAAAGTTGAACATCGTCACGGGCACTGCCCACCGCCTTCCGACGGGGTGGCAGAATCGGGCGTTATCAACAACTCCATCGCCCTATCGCTCGATATCGCTCTATCATCTCCACACTTTCCATTGTTCCCCGACAAGATTCTCTGGCCATGGTGGAGCTGCAATCCATCTTCAAAAAGGCCTACTGGTCGCTGGCCGCTGCTGGTCTTGTGTACATGGGCTTTGTCTGCTCCATGACCTATCCAACCGTCCAACGAGCGTAAGAGCGGCGTTCCAGCCGGGCGATGGAGACCGCTGACGCGCAATGGCAGAGCTCTCTATGTGAATAAAGTCAACCCCGCGCTGTGGCAAGATGTCAACCAGGTCGAGAGTTTCGGATTCCTGAGTATGTCAAAGATCCTTCCTCAGATGGTGCAAGCCATTGACTTGGCCAGAGACACAGGTCCAACCCTTCAATTTGACTACTCCGGATAACGAGTCGCTCTACACATGGCATCTCCTCCCACTTCATCTGTGCCGAGAGCACGAGGAAATGCTCAACGCGAATGAGCCGTCGGGTCCCGCGGAGGACTATACTCAGAGCCCAGCGTTTAGACTCTTGGCGGACGACCCCAACGCTCGTGTGGTAATCAGCTGTGCGTAATCCTAGAAGGTTGAGACGTGCGGTGGTCAGTTCACTAACGATCTGTGCTGGTCAGTCCACGGCAACGCCGCGCACATTGGCTCGGCGCAGCGACCAGAGATCTACCGTCAGCTCCTGGGTCTGTCGACGCCCGCGCACCCCGTCCATGTTTTCGCAATGGACTACCGTGGATTCGGCGTATCAACCGGCTCTCCAACCGAAGAAGGCCTGATCACCGACGGAGTTTCCCTCGTCAACTTTCTCACCGCCGGTCCTCTCAAGATCTCTCCCTCCCGCATCGTCATCGTCGGCCAGAGTCTCGGAACGGCCGTCAGTGCAGCGGTAGCAGAGCGATTTGCATTCGGGTCTCCCGATCCCACAGCCATCCAACCAGCAATCAAAGACCCCGAGCCGTTCGCCGGCGTAGTCCTCATGGCATCGTTCAGCAACGTACCAACCCTCATCGACTCATACAGCCTCAAAGGAATCGCACCCCCAATGCTCTCCCCACTCGTGGGTTATCCGCGCATCCAAAACTGGACAAAGAGCCACATCGTCGACCGCTGGGACACGGCCGCCCGCGTCGCGCGACTAACAGGCACCGGGCCAACCGCCGAGGAGGACTCCAGCAGCGCATATGCACAGAAGGGTTTGGACCTGGTCATCGTCCATGCATGGAACGATAACGAAATCCCATGGTACGAAGGTCACCGCGTCTGGCTGGCCGCAACGGGCGGAAAGCAGAAGAGTCCCCCTGGTACTATTGTCTACGAGCGAAAGGACGCCAATGGCCCTAGCGAAATCCGCGTCTGGGAGAACAAGGTCGCGGGTGCAGTGAAGAGAGTCCGGTGGGAGCGGGTCACCTACGGTGGTAAGTGGACAACAACACTAGTGAATACAGAAGAAGGCAGACGCTGACCTCACGTTCGCCAATATGTAGGCCATAATCGCGTCGCTACGTTCTCGGCCGCTACGCTGGCTGTGCTCCGGGCTTTTGAGGAATGATCCTCCACGGCTTTTAGGTTCACCTTGGTGATGTATAGGTTTGCTACATCTGGTTTCAGGTCACACGATCTATTGTAGCAGACAATGGCTCGTCGAAACCAACAGACACCTACAATCAATAAACACCACTACAAAACGAGCATCGAAGTAACCAAACAAACACCTATATTGTCCCAATACCCCAACCGCAGCTATGAGAGGAGATAAAAGCCAACCAGAACAAAACTCGAAAGCATACATATGTACATATAGAGTGTCAGTCTCACCCGTCACGACGACCATAGAACAACATCCGGTCTATATCATACACAGAAAGCAGACGCAGTCACATTTCGTTCTAGAACAAAGCAAAAGGGAAAAAAAGGAAGTTTTGATATATAACGCCCACAGGGTCTATCTGTCTGTTGTTGGAAGTAATACATGGCGCCAAATTAAACGGTTAGGGAAAGAATACACATCGACTTCGTCTTCAATACATGTCGAGAAGGTAGGCGGGGGAGGGATGACGTGGTACATTTGCGATCAACTGCGCGAGAGCTGACCGCAGATAAAATAGTCGAGGAGAGCGAGGGGGGCGAGAAGGGTGGGCCGTTTATTTCTTGTGGCGGTCGGCCTGGGCCTTGAGGTACTTCTGGACGAGTTCCTTCCTGTAGACGCGATATGGTTAGCATCCAAATCTAAAATGGGCCAGAGGGGATTTGTTGGGGGGCTGGAAAAGGTGGAGTGGAACGTACTGCAGGTGACCAGGGGCTTTCTCGTAATGGCTGAACTCCATGCTGTATTCACCCTTGCCTTGGGTGGCAGCGCGCAGGTTACTGCTGAAACCGAACATGCCGTTCAGACTGCAGTCGGCGTAGATGGTGACTTCATCCACACCGACCTCGGAGTCATTGATGGTCGCACCGCGCTTGTTCAGCAGCGAGATGAGGTCACCCTGGAACTCGGCGGGCGCGGTGACAACGGTCTTCATCAGAGGCTCCAGGACGGAGGGGCCGCTCTCAACAAACGCCTTGCGGAAGGCCTGCTGCGTGGCGTTCTTGAAGGCCATTTCGGAGGAATCCGTCATGTGCGTAGCACCGTCGTTGATCACCATGCGCGTACCAAGCACCTTGTGGCCGATCAGAGGACCCTTCTCGCAGGAGAGGTGGAAACCCTTCTCACAGGCGAACAGGAACTTCTCCGAGATGCTACCACCGACAATCTGTTCCTCGAAGTTGTTCTCCTCGAGTTTACCGGTAGGTTCCATCCAGCCGACGACACGGGCGTAGTCACCCGGACCTCCGGACTGCTTCTTGAGCAGATGGTCGAACTCAACACGGCTGCCAATCGTCTCACGGTAGGCGACCTGGGGCGGGCCGGTCTCGCAATCCACGCGGTATTCACGGCGCATGCGCTCCAGGTAGATGTCCAGGTGCAGTTCACCCATACCGGAGATGAGCGTCTGCTCACTCTCGGCATCGTGGGTCACGCGGAAGGTGGGATCCTCACGCTGGAATCGGGCCATGGCCTTGGAGAAGTTGGCACCGTCCTTGTTGTGCTTGGGCTTGATCGACAGGGAAATGACCGGCTCGGGAACGAACATGGAGGACATGCTGTAGCCCAACTGTCCGTCGGTGAAGGTATCACCGGAGGCGCACTCAACACCGAACACGGCACAGATCTCACCGGCTCCGACTTCCGTGACATCTTCCATTTCGTTGGAGTGCATGCGGACGATGCGAGGGATCTTAACCTTCTTGTCGTTGCGAGCGTTAAAGACATTCATACCCTTGCGGAGGGTACCCTGGTACACGCGGATGTAGGTCAACTGGCCAAAGTTGCTCTCCTCCAGCTTGAAGGCCAGACCGACCATGGGAAGCGAGTTGTAGGGCACGAGCTTCACGGAAGCTTCCTTGCGCTTCTTGTCCAGGGCGAGGTTCTGCACCTCGGAGGGGTTGGGCAGGTAGTCCACCACACCGTCCAGCATCGGCTGGACCGACTTGTTGGCCAGGGCCGTGCCCATGAACACGGGAGTGAACTTCAGGCTAATGGTGGCCCGGCGAATGGCGGCTTTGAGCTGGTCCTCCGTGGGCTGCTCCTCGAGGATGAATAGCTCCGCAATCTCGTCATCGACATCGGCGAGGGTTTCGATGAGCATCCTTCTCCGCTCAATGGCGATATCCTTCACCTTGTCGGGGATCTCGTCCGATACGCGGATTTCCTCACCACTCTCTCCCACGTTGTACAGGGCCTTCATCTGGATCAGGTCAACAACACCCTCGAACTCGTCTTCCGCGCCGATGGGCACCTGGACGGCAGCCGCGGGAATCTTCAGCTTGGAGTTGATCTGGTCGACGGCCTTGAAGGGGTTGGCACCCATCCGATCCATCTTGTTGACGAAGGAAATTCGGGGCACGTTGTACCGCTTCATCTGTCGATCCACCGTGATGGTCTGCGACTGGACACCGGACACGGCGCACAGAATCATGACGGCTCCGTCCAGAACGCGCAGCGCTCGCTCGACTTCGATGGTGAAATCGATATGGCCGGGGGTATCGATCAGGTTGATGTGGTACTTTTGGTCCTTGCCGTCGGCGTCCTTCTTCACCCAGTCACAGAAGGTGGCAGCGGACTGGATGGTAATACCCTTTTCGCGCTCCAGATCCATGGAGTCCATCTTGGCACCCACCGCATCACGACCACGGACCTCGTGGATGGCCTTGATACGACCGGTGTAGAAAAGAACTCGTTCGGTACAGGTGGTCTTACCGCTGTCGATGTGGGCCTATCGTGGACGTTTCGTTAGTTGGATGGTCCGGTTTTTCTAACCTGGACGATGCGGAAGCCCTTACCGCAATACCGATGTTTCGCACTCGGGAGAGTCGCTCGGCTTCGACAGGATCTAAGTTCTCGATGATAGCCTCTTGGGACAGAGTCTCGGGGTTGGCTGCGGCGGCTTCAAGACTAGAGGGAAGTAAAGAGATTAGTATTGAGTGGATACCAACAACAAGAAGAAGAACAAAACAGGCGATAGAAAGAGGGATATCTGTTACTCACACTGCCGATGCCGTCGCCGAGGCATTGCGTCTCTGGTAGAGGTGCTTGTTCAACACCGCAGACCGATAGAGCGGGACCGCGGAGGGCGAACGGAAAGCGGCCGTCGACGCGCATCTCTGGGACAAGAACGTCTGAGATTGCAGACGAACAGGAGCTTTGGTCAGGCCAGAGACAGCACGGTAGGGCAACCGTGTAAGCGAAGGACACCTCATGGCTAATAACCACCCAGAACACCAGGGAATTGATCGAGCACAGGTGCTTTGGGAAACCAAGAAGAGACCACGCGCGATCTTCCTTTTTTTCCGAGAAAAAAAGTTCGGGGAAGCCAGGAACGGGTCACGTGTGGAGCCGGATTGGCCACTCAGTGACCAGGGATTAAAACGATATCAGGCCATTTCACCATGATTATTATCCTAGTATTTTGTGTGGGAAATGAATAGATCGGATATAACTAGAACATACAAAGATTTATCTATATTTACATTTTGAATTGATTGACTATTTCCATGATTTTCCATGTCTCACCTATACTGAACAGGCCGTATCATACGTGACAATACGTCATGCTCACCGCCTTCACTTCCGCGGACCGCAAATGATCATGATGTCTTGGACCAAATGGAATACCTCCAGTTCTATCTGTTCGCCATTCCAGCTCCAATTCTTGTTCTGGTCGATTGACTGAACTAACGGACGCCGCTATGCGATTGGGTATGAGATTGCTCGCGGCTGTCTCGCGTGGGCAGCCGTCGAAGCTGAGGAAACCGGCCATCAGTCTAGACCATGTATGGACTCTTGCATAGACCGTCTGCAGCTCCAGTGCTAACACTAGACAGTTTATTCAAAGGCAGCGGGTTCTTGGTCTATGGCGGGAGATTGTCAGGGCACTTTACAGTCAGTTTCATATATTCTATATTCATCTTTTTAAATAAGAATATCCAAGACCGTCAACACTGACGCTCGCGCAGAAATTCCTCCGTCATCAACTCGAGATGAACTGCACAACTATGCCCGACATGAATTTGAGCGCCATCGCAACATCACAGACTTAGTGAGTGGACATGCTTGCTGGTAGTATTGAATGTGCGGTACTGACAGGATGCGCAGCAACATATCCGGTACTTGCTTTCGGTATGAAGCCCAACAGAGGTCTCGGAAATCCCAGGAATCTAACACAGACTAGACAGGAAAGGCCGAATTTGACACCATGAGACGGTATATAGACGAGCAGGTTGTAGGCTGAGGCTGAGATTAAGCCACGTCAAAAACCGGCATAGAGTCGGGAAGGCTTCTGGATATTCAAGGGCCAAAAAAAAAAGAGGGAGAGAGACATATGTACAATAAAACATGATACCCAAATCACATCAGACGGTTCCAATTTTATAAAACCCTCAATCACTACTGTCTCGACCAGAGCAGCTTCACGGCATCTAATACCCCGACAGACTTCTCCTCGGAGGCCTCGATAGCGGAGCGAGCGGCGTCCGGCGGGGACGGCTTCTTGCCAGCCTCCTTGGCAGCCGCCTCAATGGCCGCATGGCGCTCACGCCAGTCGCGGTCCTCCTTGTCGCGAATCTCCAATTCGCGCAGCCAGGCATCGCGCTTCTCCTGGCTGTGGCGCTCCTCCACCGCTTGCTCGAACTCGCGGCGCTGCGTGCGCTCGACCTTGTAGTACATGCCTCCAGCAACGACGGCGAACAGGGTGAAGCCCTGGGCGTAGATACGGGCGCGGAACATGCGGTTCATTTCGACCGAGTCACCCGCTTTCATTGAACGATAGGCGCGGTAGAGCGCATAGCACGTAGCGGCGCATCCTACGGTTCAAAAATCAACGGTCAATGGATAAACTCGGTCTCGTATAGAGATGCAAAGAGAAAGATAAGAATGGAGAAATTACCCAGCGGGATCAATGGCTCCTCCTTGAGTCTTCTGCGGAACTTCTGGAGCGATGACTCCTCTTCGAATTGACTAGATACCCGTCAGAGATGTCTGTGCGAGCGTGGACTCGTACACCGTGAGTCTCCGGATACGCACGGGTTATCCTCTAAGGACGAGGGAAGGGGTTCTCTGCTCATTTTGACGATATACGGGCCAGTATTAGCCGTAGACGAGTGCTGTCCGAGATGATGGTTTTCGATCTCTGCAGGTACAAAAAGGGACGACGGTCGAGCAACCGGTCAGAACGCGTTCCTTGGTTTGAATCAGCAATCCCCTCTCCAAATAATACACAGCACCACAGTTATCATGAAGCATACCTTGGTTGTGAGAGACCACTGTGTTCCTGCGATGGGATCCACGAGAATTGAACTGTTTTTCACCAGCGATGAACCATGGCATGACGTCGCTCGGAACCGGGGCTGTAATTTTCGAAATACCAGTTACGTTGCCGTACCAGAACGGTATTTTTTTCATGAGTCTCGACTATCATGCCATCCATGGCATACAAAGTCAGATACCAAGTTTAATATCTAGTTATTGGATTTTCATAGAAAAAAATCAATTAGTAAATATACTCAGCAGACTTCCTCTATACGCTATCTTCTTATTTCTGTTTTTATATTGATCTTCTTCCAACAATTCGTGACCATAAAACAGCCAATCGGAGTGGACTCAGGCAGAACCGCCGGAATCCCGGCCGTACAGAAGTTCCGGACAGCGTTTGCTCCGATCAAAAGCGGCATCTCCGTCAACACTTGCGATCATCCACTGTCCCGGCACCAATTCCGCCTCCAGATCGGTCTCACGTTTCTCTATCGGCGGCTATAGAGGACCCGATCTATCCGCCACCATGCTGTCCTTTCGCTCCGTGTTGCGCCCCTCGACGGGAGCCCTGCGCCAACTTCTCCCCTCCATGATCCGCCAGCCGCTCTCCAACGTCGCCCGCCCATTTTCGCAATTAACACGCCTGTCTCTCGGAAACGGTCTGCGGAGTCTGCGCGCTGCAAAGGCGCAGACGGAGAATGTGTCTGTTGCGAGTGTGGGGTCCACCGTCCGACAGATTGAACAGGTCCGGGGGATGAAGACACGATCGTCCGTGAAGCGGCTGTGTGATGGGTGCAAGGTATGGGATTAGACGATACAAGAGTGGGCAAATCGTTGAGAATGTTTACTGATGCTGTGATTTAGCCCGTACGGAGAAAGAACCGAGTCTACATCATCTGGTAAGTCTACGCTCGGGGGGCGCTCTGACCTGATACTCACAGATGTGCGCAGTTCGAAAAACCCCAAGCACAAGCAACGGCAAGGGAAATAAATGACTTGAGCAACGGAGATAGAGAGGATTGCGAGTCGTCGGATGGGACTTCTTGGGCTCTCAAGACCGCGGCTTCGGGCAAAGATACGTTTGTGGATATACGGCATCGTCTGGATGCCCTTCGGGACTGTTCGCATGTTTATTGTTGACTGGGAATCCACCAGCTGGTTGGTAACGGCGCTTCTGTTGAATACTGCTTCATATATGTATAGTACAATGTGCATCTCAATTTTTACCTGGACTTTTGGCCTGGAAGGCTACTGATTCTAGTCGCATCCACACTGTCTGGACTCGCATCTGTTATCCATCTGTAAGATGGCATTCAGAAAGAAAAAAAGACATGTCATCAGACAAGTCACTCGTTCAAAATGTCAGCCACCGCAGGTAGTGAACATCGGAAGGCCATATTTGCACCTCTGACAACCACAGTACCAATGGAGAGACTCGCGCCAGCATTCCTACCAGCTGCCATCTCAACAAGATTCAAGTCAGGAATGTGTTTTCAGGGCTATATTTCGCACTATAAAGTAGTTCACAGAATCCTCCTCTAACGTCTTCTCTGCTATCCGTTACAATCTACCCCTGACCTCTACCTGCCATGGTTCGCTTCATCACCGGTCTCTGCCTCGGGGTCATCCCAGCGGCACTTGCGTCCCCCTTCGCTGGCATATCTCCCAAGAGACATCTTTCCCTATATCCCGTCAGTGATGACGACGCCATCAAGCACAGTGGTGGCCGTGGCCCCTACCTGGATCGCGACAGCGTGGGAATAGACCGCGACACACCGGCGGGATGCTCAGTAGACCAAGTCATCATGATCAAACGCCACGGCGAGCGGTATCCAGCAAAATATGAAGCCAAGCCCATCCTAGACGCCCTGCAAAAGGTGCGCAAAGCAACAACCACGTCCGACAGCGGCGACCTTGCCTTCGTCCGTGACTGGACGTACTACGTCCCCGAGGATTGCTACGAGGTGGAGACGACGACGGGCTCTCATGCCGGCCTTCTAGACGCCTACAACCACGGTAAAGAGTACCGCGAGCGCTACGGGGGTCTCTGGAATGGGGAGAACGTCTTGCCGCTGTTCGCAAGCGACTTGCACCGAGTGATTGACACTGCGCGGCATTTTGGCGAGGGCTTCTTCGGCGAGGACGAATACTTGTCTAAGGCGGCGCTGAATATCATTTCCGAGTCGACAGATCGAGGCGCTGATTCTTTGACACCCATGTGTCGTGGAAGCAAGCCTGCTTCCGAGGAGATTTGCAATGGATGGCCGCACGATCTGCCGCAGTTCCATCCGGCTGCGGAGCGATTGAATGCTCAGTATCCGGGGCTGGATCTAGATTGGAAGGACGTCCTTTGGCTGATGAGTGGGTTGCTTCTTTTCCTGCAACTAGGGCTACCTTCGCTAATGCTGAATAGCTATGGCTGCCTACGAGCTGAACGTGCGTGACCACTCCGAGTGGATCAAGGTGTTCACCATGGACGAATGGGTCAATTTCGACTACGCGTGGGGGATGAGTTTCTACTATTGTTCTGGGTGAGTATATCCCTGTCCCATCCCCCCAACTTCAATGTTCACAGAGCCCTAACAGCGTACGACAGTCCCGGAAACGAGCATTCTCGCGCGGTAGGAGCCGTATACGCCAATGCCAGCCTTGCCATGCTCAACGACGGCCCTTCAGCCGGGAATCTTGTCTTCAACTTGTATGACACCCCCAGCCCTGCAACATCAATACCTCCTCTACTAACCGATCTCCCCCAGCGCCCACGACGACAACATCACCCCCATAATCAACGCCCTCGGCATAGTCAACCCAGCACACGATCTCCCCGTAGACCAGATCTCCTTCACTGACACCTGGCCACTCCCACAGCTCGTCCCCATGGGCGGCCGGCTCACCATCGAGCGCCTACACTGTGACGCCTCGGCTCTGGGGGCCGGAGGTCCCTACGTGCGTCTGGTGCTGAACGAGGCCGTCGTACCCTTCCGCGGCTGCGTGTCGGGGCCGGGCTACTCGTGTCCACTGGGCAATTATACGGAGATCTTATCGAGTGGGTTGCCGGATTTTGCAGCTGAGTGCGCTGTTCCGCCGGAAGAGCCGCAGTATTTGGATTTTTGGTGGAAGTATAGTAGTTCTAATGCTGCGAATGATTATGTGTCGAAGGACTTGCAGAATTGTCATCCTCTTGGGGCGTGAGTTGGGATATTGCGTGGGCGGGCAAGCACAGTCTGCTATGATGCTGCCACTGATTGCCTTTTTGTAGCTCTATATGAGCCAGGAAACCTGATCTATGGTATAATAGTATAGTCCGAAATCAAAGTGCCTGCACTTCCCATCAGCCGACCCGACTACTAACACTCCGATACAGCCAGTCTCTCCACGCCGGGTCGCTCAAGATCGACCTGACACGAGCTTCGAGCCATTCGGTGTTTCCCCAGAAGCCCCAGGAGGCCTGGAATCGGCACCAATCCACCAAGGCCGTCTCCCAGTGCCGCTTAAAGTCTTCCCATTCGTAGCGACTGGGTTCTTCATTGCCCAGGAGACTCTGACGATACCGCTCCAGCAACCCCCTCTCGCCATCACACATCGTCAGCTCCTCCGGCAGAGGCTCATCGACATCTTCATCAAGCAACATATGCAGCGGGACCGAGCACGTAAACAGCTTAGCCAGGTCACAGACTCCCAAGCCCAATCCAACGTACTGAAAATCAAAGAACGCGACCTCATCTCCCTTGGTGGTGGTAAAGAGATTCTCCGACTTGACGTCGCCATGGATATACGACTCAACCGGTCGTCCGCAAGGCGTCAAGACCAGAGCAGCCATCTCAGCGATCGACATTGTCGACCCCTCCGGCACCCTGCACATGGCGTCCGACCACTCCGAGTCGGAGTCCTCTGCCAAAGAAGCGTACTCTTTCCGCCGCGTCGCAAGGTACGTGTACCCGCCGTTGAGCCACAGCTTGCTCCCACCAGCAGCATCCTTCCCTCTCCTTCTCTTGGACTCCTCAAGCGGCGGTAAAACATACTCCCCTCGCTCATCATCACTACCACCACCCCGCCGCCGCAACAGGCCCCACGAGCGAGCATGAAAACGAGCCAACCAGTCCAACGCACCACGCACCTGCACACAATCCAACGCACTTCTCTTCCCACCAGCAACCGGAAACCGCGGTCTCAAATCAGCCATAACAATAGCCATCAGACCGCGGAGTTCCTCTTCCTCATCCTCTTTCTTCACACCGTCACGCGTCGAAGCCAAACACTTTGCAACAGCGATATCATCACCCAGCATTGGAACCACATCAGCGTAGAAATGCAACTCCACCTCATAGCTCAGCATCTTGCGCAAATGACCCTCATCTTCATCTTCTTGGCCGCCGGCACGTTTGCGCAGCGGCGGAGGGGAAATGAGCTTCAGAATAAGAGGGTACGTGCTCCCCGCTGATCCGGCCGATCCGGCCCCGCAGAGCGCGCTGACATGTTTTGCTGCGGCGTCGGTCGTCGCGCGCGCTGTGATGGCGCATATTTGGCCGTAGCCTGCCCATAGTGTCTGGAGTGTTTTGCACGAGACTAGGTCTAGCGAGTGGCGTGAGAGCAGGATCTGCGCGACGCGGTCAGGAGTTGGCGCCATGGTGATTTGAGTGGGCTTGGTCAAGAAATCACTGTGGCTGTATTTGAAGTTGTTGTGTTGTTGCATGGTCGGTTGGAGAGATGCCTGATATGTGGGGAATTGGATATATATCACGTGATATTTATACAATGATGTATAAAGGTTTAAGATGGGCGCATTTGGTGTAGAAGGGTAATCAAGATTCACCATGGTGTATTTTGGTCTAATAGAATTGGATCATGTCCAAAAGGTTTTCTGGTTCTACTTTTGAATATTATCGAGCCGACGTCTTGAAGATATCAAACGGTAATGTTTATCGTAAAGTATTTGTAGCTCTCAAATGTGTATGAACATGTATCAACTACAACATAGGACAAGCCTAGCCAAGCTCAATCTCTTCCTTGGATCAATCCACCGGCGAATTGGCTCCCGAACCCCTCGGTGTCAGAGACACCCCCGGATGCATTCTCTGGACATGCAGGTTAAGGTTCCACCGTCGCGAGAACCCGTCGGTGCTTCGTTTGCAGGTTTTGATGGGACAAAGCAAGTCTTGCTTGCGGTGCCGGCCTTTGCCCTTGGGTTTGAACCCATCGTCATCCGTCTCTGGCGCAGCGGAGCTATTCGCACGCGAGTGTGATTGTCCTTTTCTTGAGATAGCCCGGGAATGAGGTCTGCTGGATAGAGGTGGTGGTGATGTCGGGGGTGAAGCCTTGGTTTCCTCTTCTGATTCGCTTCCTATATAGGCCCAGTGGGAACTTCCTGCTTCTCCTTGTACCTCTTGTAATCTGCCCTCTTTGAAAGTCTGGAAAGTCATATCTTCCCCGAACAGCGCAGCGCAGCGCTGTGCAGTTCGCATTACCGCGGCAGAGGGCAGCCCTAGCATGGACGCCACGCCCAACACCTCGCTCCAGTCTCGGACGCCGAGACGGACGCGGCTTCGAGACCGGCCTCTTTCGCTTCCGCGGGACCGTCCCCGAGATCTGGTCGAGTCTCGCGACTTTGAGTCGCGGGCTGAGTGCGCGTGCGATGTATGTACGCTTCGGGAACGAGCGCCGGTCGATGCGCCTCTCCTGCAGGCCCGCCGCGTGCGCTTCCTGCCTCGTGACTGGCTCCTTTCCGCGGAGATGGCTGTGCGTTTTTTGGGCGACGAGGTCCCGGAGGCTATACTCTCCGCGTCGGTCGGCGGCTCACTGGCGCTGTCGTCGGCGGTGAGTCCGCTTTGTCGAGCGTGGTGTAAACCCATGAGGAGACGGTCTAATTGAGTGAGAATGTTCCTGGTCATCGGACGTAACTGTCTTCGGGACTGGTCATCGTCTGCTTGAACGGCCGGTCGTAGAGGAACGCCGTCGATGAGCTCCGGGTCGCTTTCCTCCTCCATCACGCCCATACTCTCATCCTGCGTTTCCCCCTGCGACGCGGCCATGCCTCCCCTCTTCCGAACCAGAGGCCTCCCTCTCGACCGCCACGGCCTCGCCTCGAATCTTTCCTTCGCAGTCTTCAGCATAACCGCCATGACCGACTCCTCCAGGTCGGCGCTAGGCCGGACATCCGGCTGCATGCGCAATGTCCACGCTGCATCCTCCTCAATACGAAACCGCTCGTTGACCCTGGGCACCTCACTAGAGGGTACTGGCCAGGCGGCCCACCGCCTAGGAGGAACAAACGCATCCGTTTCATTCAGCGGTGTTTTACTCCGCGCGGCCTGCCTCGCAATGTCACGGGCCCGAAGCCGCAAGGCAAAAGCGTTATATAGATGGGCCGACAGGTCCCGCGCCCGCATCTCCTCTAGAGCCTGCGCATTCTGGCGGTCTTCTGCGGTGATGTTCCGCCAGGTGGAGTCCGGGCCGCGGAACCTGTTAGGTCGGTACTCGGGCGACGATGACAGCGCACGTTCCGGACGCGCGGGGGTTACTGCCGTTGCATGCGGATTTGACATGTCGTCAAGCATTTGCTCCGTGTCGGTGTCGTCGTCGGAGCCCAGTCCGCCGTCGTCATCATCATCACTGGCCGTGTACGTCGCGTCGTCAGAAAGGTCGTTGTCGACCAGTGGCACCTCTTCCATGATTGCGTCCAAAGCATCCTGGTCAGAGGCGATGTGTCCATGCTGCGTCTGCATTGCAGATCCATGATAAGAAGAGTCCGGGATATCCTGACTGCTAGGTCCTCCGAACAATGATTGGTATGGCTGCGCGGACTGGGGCGGTTGCGTAGACCGCGGCGAACTATTGGCCGGCAGCGAGGACATGCCTCATAAAAGCGCCGGTCACAGACAACCCAGCGAGACAGTCAGAATTGTATGTACAAATACTCATATGAATTGTATGGCTGGAGCTGGAGCTGGTTGGATTTTAAAAGTCCTGATCGAGGCGCAACTATGGAAGATTCCGGGCAAATTGTAATTGGCAGATTTTTCGCCGGTCACCATGATTTGCGGGCGAGTCGTGCACATACCACACTCGTACTTAGTTTAACAATAGCACAGGCAGTGCCTTGGACATTCTCGAGTTAAATTAAAAACCATGCGATGAGGAGACAAAATGGAATGTCAGTGATCGCTGGACTCGTCGAAAAAAAGTCATATCACGTGGTTTGGTTATTAAAACGCGGTCACATGATGGAACTTTTACATTCGAGTTTCAATCCATCTTCGTTATTTAGTCGATATATCGGTTGTCAAAATAGTTGCTTGGTTCTATCAGCTGGATATACGGACACTCTGATCTGGTACTAATTGTGGTGGTGTTACGGCCGACTGGTACAAATATGAAAGCACAACATATTACTCTATAAACTCCTATAGACAGTACAAAGACGCCATGATGGCCAACACGGATATCGTTTCCTCCAAGAAAATGTATAACTTTTATTGCACCGTTTATTTCTCTGACTTCTCCAACTTTCTTCTCTTGGACCGCAACTTGGCCGCCTCGTCGGAGGTCTTCTTGTTCGAGTGCATCATCTTCTCGAGCAGCTTCCGCTTCTTCCGGCTCATCATCATCTTCTGTCTCTCCAGTTCCTCCTCTTCCTTGCGCTTCTTGGACGCGATCTTCTTGGCCTGGGACGACTTCTTGCCCTTCTTGTCATCGGCGGCGCCGCCGTGAGACGAGAAGGGAAGACCGGCGGCTTCGGCCTCCAACTCCTTCTGGTGACGGGACCTCGCAGTCTCCTCCTCATCCTCAGACTCGGAGGCAGCGTCGTCCTCGAGACCGTCAAAGTCCTCGACCTCTTCCTCGCTATCGCTCTCGTCATCGTCGGAGTCAGCAACGTCCATGCCAGGGTCGGAGTCATCCTCCTCGGAGGAGTCGTCTTCAGCGGACGCTTCGGCCTTGGCATCCGCCTTCTTGTCCTCGGAAGCCTCCGCCATCTCTTCATCGCTCTCTTCCTCATCCTCAGCGAGCTCGGCTTCGCCTTCCTCCTCCTGCTCGGCCAGAGTGGCACGAGGATCGTAGCCGCCCTTGGAGGGCTTGACCCAGGGGCTCAAGTGAGGAGGAAGCGTGGCACCGGGGGCGTACAAGTCGGGACGGAGCAGCTTCCCGTCGTTGATGCAGTCCCACACCCACTGAGGCTGGACGTAGGTGCGACCGGGAATGCGCGTACCGGGCTTGACCTTCGGGGTGGCACTGTTCTCGGACGCGGCCGGGATGGGGGGCAGAGCAGACTCGGGCAAGGCAGGTCGGTCCACAATCTGGTGAGTGATACGGCTGTCGGTCTCGTTGTGAGTGAAGGCCCCGCTACCCAGCACTTCGTCCCAACCAATTCGTTTGCATCCGAACGAGCGGAGAAGGAATTCTAAAGGCGCCTTGGGGGCCTCACGGGAGATGTAGAAGGTGAACGGGGCGAAGAGAGCACCGGCTTCCTCGACGCTCAAATCGGGCTGGGGCAGGGTATCGGCCTCAGGCGCGGTGGGCTCGAATTTGTCGATAGCGTCCGTCGATTCCTCAGTCGTTTCCACCGTCTTCTCATCCTTCGTCTTATCAAGACCCGCGGACTGGATCACCTTGTCGACCTTCTCCTGGACCTCACGCGAGACTTCCTGGTTGGCGGAGTTGCCGTTAGTCTGCTTGGTGCTGGCTTCGACGGCCTTGGGCGCGTCACCGACGGCGCGACCTTCGAGCGTGAACGCGGCCAATTCGGCACCCGTGTCGTCGCTGCGGGTGTCAAACTTGGGCGGGTATCTCAGGCCGAGCGTCGAGTACAGACGGTAGTTGACGAAACCCAGCAAAGTGGTGTAGAACTCCACAAACGTGGCCATGATCCGGTAGTCGACGTCTCCATTGACGCGCTGGACGAATCGGTACGGCACCAACCACATGATATCCTGACCCTGGATGGTCGCCTGGTAGTAGATACCCTTGATCGACAGGAACGACTTGCGCAGGGAGTTGGTGGCGATCAAGTAGTGCTGGAACTCGTGGCACAGGCGCTGGCAGAGCGCAATGGTCTTGGGGGGAACATGCGTGGTAGACGGCAGGCTAGCGAACAGGAACAGAAGCGACAAAGCATCATCGAGGTCTCTGAGGGCGTCGATGAAGGTGGGGTAGCGCTCCTTGACGATGTGGTCCAGCGTCATGCGAGGCGCATGGTTTTTCTCCAGGCGAGACGCATCGCCGACTTCTCCGCGACCCAAAGACCGGGCGATCTTCTTCGCAAGCGCCTTTTGCTCACGGAACTTCTTCAACAGCGGCTCATGGAGGAGGTACTGGATGTCTTTGGTGTAATAGAACGTAGTACTCGGGGTCGAGGTCTTGGACGCCTTCTTCTTATTCCGCGGCTCACGAGGGTAAATCCCTATTCCAACGCACCAGCTCTGTCAATATCGGTAACCACAATACCCCAGGGAGTCAACCATTGACCGCGTACAGCAAATCAATGCGACCAGGACCACACATACCCTTGAAGATGCATAGTCGACGAAAGTCGGGCAGCGAGATCTGAAGTTTGCGCACCGCCTGTGTTCTGGTGATATAGTTTTTGGCCTGGCCAGAGGTTCCTAAAAACCAGTCAGTTTAACCCAACAAGATCCATAATTTCCATTGAATCAAAGAGCATACCCTTCTTCTTTATTTTGCCCATTTTGATGGATGATGGTGTGGTGGTAAGGGGGTTGTTATGGGGAGGAAAAGATCAAAAGAGAAGTACCTTTTTTTTCTGATAACAGAAATTTTGCCTCGATAAGTTTTTTTTTTTTTTTTTTCTCGGAGTAGCAGCCTGAGGCTTCCATGGTCCGTGCACCGCGGAGGTCCCGTCGGTCTTGGCAGCCCAAGGCCACCTACGGATAAACATCGTCAATAGATTGACTTCAATTCAGTCCAATTTGTTGGAAACAATGCTCTTGAGGAGTTTCTTCTGATTTTTCGTGATGTCGCTCGATCGCAGAAAGGTCGGGGTTTTTGCCGCGGCTTTTCTCTTGCGCCTTCTTCTGATCGTTCTTTTCCCCTCTCTCCCTGACTTGTTGACGGGCCGAGTCGAGGTCTCGACCCCGGTCAGCAGTTTCAAGAGACGTGAGTGGTCGCGTGAAGCAGTGTTATAACGTTGGTGAGTTCGCGATGCTAATACTAGTGGGATCAGTTCAGGAAGGCCTTTTCCTATACACTCGGAATGTGTCCCCTTATGATGGAGGTGTCTTTCACCAGGTATGAGCAGAGGCGTGGCGCCCCGGTCGATTGTTCGACACCCTCGTGCTGACTCTATATGACCGATAATAGGCGCCACTTCTCCTTCCCATTTTCGCCCTGCTCCCCAGTTCAAGAGATAGTCCACTGCCGAGTGTGATCTTTTATTCGTTGATCGATTTGTTGAATGCGAATGCGTTGATCGCCATCTCCGATTCGGGACAAGCGGTTTCGGGGAGGTTCTATTCGGCGCTGCGGAAGCATATCAGATGGGACGGGTTTGCGATTGCTGCATGGTCGGTTGATATTAAACATTGGGTTGTGGGGGAATCTTGTGCTGACGAGGTGGTTTAGGTTTCTGTTCAACCCCTTCACCATCGCAACGTGTTTGGGCCGGTCTACCATGGTGTTCACCACCAGCGGTATCCTCTACGCAGTCAGCAGTGCGGTCAGTGGCAACAGTTTTAATGCGATGCTGGCCCTGGGATGGGCGTCGTACTTGTCTATCTACCCTGCGCTGTTGTTCATTCCTTTGGTTCTCCTGTGCTATGATGTGCGCGCGCAAAGAACCAAGACCGCTCCTGGACTCGCCATCTTCGTGGTACAGCACTTAGCGGTTCTCCTATTGAGTGTGGTTGGTCTACTGGGAATGTCCATCCTGATTATTGGCGACTTCTCCCAAATCATCTCCGCCACGTATGGCTTCCAGCTCCTCGTGCCGGACTTGACGCCCAACGTCGGCCTCTGGTGGTATTTCTTCATCGAGATCTTCGACTCCTTCCGAGAGTTCTTCCTCGGCGTTTTCTGGCTACATCTCACCGCATATGTGGGTGGATTGACCGTACGATTGCGACGTCAACCGCTCTTTGTCTGCACGGCTCTTCTGGGAATATTCGCCATCTTCAAGCCCTATCCTAGCATCTCCGACGCTTCCTTGTTCCTCGGCCTTTTGCCGCTCTATCGACACCTTTTCCCATGTAAGTCCTGGTCAACTACTTGGCTCGCTTTGTACTAATACCAAGCAAGTGATGCGCTATACGTTCTTCGCAGTATCTGCGCTTCTGTACGCCACCCTTCTGGGTCCTGCGTTCTATCACCTGTGGATCTACGCAGGCTCCGGAAACGCCAACTTCTTCTATGCTATCACGCTCGTGTGGAGTCTTGGGCTTTCGATATTACTGGTGGACACCATCTTCGCTGCCCTCCGAGACGAGTGGGAGCTGGATAACCCGCAGATGCGGGGCAAGGATGTGAAACAGGTGTAGTGCACAATACCGTAGCTTCATCATATATACTATGCATTTGCATCATCTACGCCACCCCGACCAAGCCATCGAAGTCATAAAGGTTTAGACAAGATCATGTAGTCCGGCTCATGTACCACACCGCTGCGCAGACGGCGCGGCCTCGGCGAAGACTCATCAACCACATACCCAAGCGCATTATAACACCGTATAGCTGCCGCATTCGAGCAAAAGCAAGTCAGCATGGCCTGCTCCAAGCCGACCCTGCGGCCTATATCCTCAAAAGCAAGCAACAACCACCGCCCCAGCCCCCGACGCTGCGCCTCAGGCTTAATATGGACCTCGTAGCAGTAAACAACCTCCTTCCCGTCCTCATACGTAACCATGAAAGAAAGAAAGCCCACAAACGGACCCTTGGCCTTGCCACCACCGGCATCGTCGCGGGCAGTCGATGACGACTCGCGCCCTCGAACAACGATATACCTCATGTCGGGCAACCGCATCTCCTTCTTCTTCGCCACAGGAGTCCACCCAACGCTAGAGTTCTGGTACGCCTCGGACGAAGTGTGCTCGATGAGCTGGAAGCACGCTTCGAGCTCTTCCGCGGGGATATTCTCCGCACTGTACAGCTCTGCCGTGTAAACTTGACGAGCCGTATCCAATTCATCGTCGGCCCGTCCCGCTGTATTAGCGGTTTGGGCAGGAGACTCGAATTTGAGGCCCTCCAGGGGCACATAATGCGAGATAAACTCGTCGAGCGGGAGTTGGTTGGTGCGCTCGACTAGCGGAAGTGGCTTGGTTTCTGGGACGCGTTATAACGCGTTCCGTGGGGTAAGTCTGAATCATTGCGGGTTTACTCACCCTTGGTGGTCGTCGTCGTCGTGTTTCTGTTGTTTATTGTTTGCTTTTTGGCAGACGCTCGTCGTGCTTTGGTTACTCGGGCTCCCTTGACCGAGGACGGCATGTTGTGGTTTTTTGTCTTTTGTTCCACTATATGGTCAGAAATGCAATTGCCAAATTCCACTAAACCTAAATGTAGGTAATCGGGATATTGAGTAGATTCTGGTTTTTGGAGAGTGGATGTTGTCTGGTATGGAGAGTGTATGAATGAAATCGGGCTACAGAAAACATCCTGTCCAACATTTTTCTCGGTTCCGCCATTGACCAACAAATAGGCCTATCATCGTTCCAGAGACCTTCATGGTTTCTCTCTTTTTGTTCTTATGTTTTAAAATAGTCTATATTGAACCATACATCTCGTGGTAAACATTATTTCTTTTCATTAATAAAAGTCAATGTTACTGTCAATGTATAGTCTTGAGTCAATATATAAATTGTGCAAGACCACCACTACACTATATATCGTGCCCAAAAGAGAATCTTTCCCACCAGCACTACTACTAACGCTGCGCAGCAGCATGCTCTTCAGCGCGCCTCTCAGCTTCCTCAGCTCCAACTTCACCAAAAATGTCGACTCCCCACCGGAAAGGAAAGTTATATCGCTTATTACGATCCATCTTGTTCAAGGCTTCGAACTCGGCGTCCGGGATGATGAAGTCTGCAGTGGTCAGTTTAAACAAGCTGGCAAAAAGAAGAGCTAAGAAAATATTACCTTGGAAGTTGCTCTCGATCCGTGAGGGTGTGACGCTTTTGGAGAGGACGCCTGTACCACGCTGGACAGCCCAGGAGATGAGCAGTGCGGCTGGGTCTTTGTTCAGCTTGGCTGCAATTTCCTGCACAGCAGGGTCATCGACAACTCTGCTCATTGTCAGTGATGTCACATGCTGTGTGTATAAGAAATGATATACCGTGGCAGCTTGTAGCTATTATTACCCAGCGGGCTATATGCGACAGGAAGAACATTCTGCATCAACGATCAGCACAGTGGCTCACAGGACCTCTCCGAAAGCTACATACCTTCTCTTTCAGGTAGGCAACAAGTTCAGGCTGCTGGAAATAGGGATGGGTTTCGATCTGATTCACTGCCGGTGGGATTTTGGCAGTATTGAGGAGCTCCTCGATCTTTCCGATGGTACAATTGCTCACTCCGATGCTTCTAATCTTTCCTGCCGCGACAAGCTTTTCCAGAGCGGCCCATGCGTCACCGATAGGGACGTCTGCTAACCGGAATCGCTTCGTCACTGGGTCGGTTGGGGCAAGCGTTTCGTTGGTGTACTCGAACGCCACAGGCCAATGTATCTATAACAGTCAAAGGAGGGGCTGTCAACGGATTTTTGCCAGTCGCGTACCAGGTATAAATCGAAATAATCTGTCTGTAGGTCCTTCAAGGACTTATCGACAGCTTCTTCGACATGGTCGGGATGGTGGTGGGTGTTCCACAGCTTTCCGGTGATCTGTTTACGACAAGGGATTGTTAAACCTGAACGGTTGTTTCACTAGAGAGTGGTCGAAGAGACAAACAAATAATTGATCGCGAGGAATGCCGGATCTCTTCCGTCCATTTCCCACCTCGTGTTCATTCTGATAATACGTGGCAGCGTCGATATGGCGGTATCCAACACGAAGAGCCGTTTCAACGGCATTCTCCACCTCGTGTGGTTTTGCCAGCTACCCTTGTCAGTATGATTGACTGGGAAGAAGCTTATGTGGGGTTTTGCCCATGTCCCGAGACCGATTGCAGGGATGCTGTATCCGGAGGTGAGCTTGAAGCTTCGTCCTTGAGCCATATTGCTAGTTTACTTGGATGGGAAACTATTTCCGTGATTGGGTTTACGATGCTACGATTATATGAAAGACATTGGATCTTAGGAGGTGGTGGAGGAAAAGAGATGTAGATTATGATGCAAGAGGGGAATATCTCGGGCATGAAGTATGCGCCACACTTTTTACCCCTCATCCTTGCAGCTTCCGCCGGTACGATCACACCTTGTTACAACTACACCATCGCAAGGTAAAGAAGAAGGCGAAGAAGAACGGCTTTTTGACTTATTGGGACAACGAAGGTAAGCGGATGAATCTAGTGCCTAAAGGAGAGATCCTCGATACAGTTGCCCTGTCTATGCATTTCGAGATCTTAGAGCTACCCAGCAAAATAACCTCATTATCGCGAAAATCCTTGATCACAGTCGTTGCTAATATCAATTTTCAATGGGACAGGAATACTCAAACACACGATGTGTCAGTCTTGGGATCACGCCCACAATACCACGCGTCTGTCACCTACGGTTTTGATATTCAAATTCCACAAATCGGTTAAATGAGTGTGTTGAGATTATTGCCCCGGCAAAGCAAGTGGGAATCTCTCGATTAGACTTCAGGCTGCATGCATCCTGTGGCTGTTTGATCATATCGACAGACTTTGACTGCCATCCTCACGACGCTGTTCTGCTGTTCTGCTTGGAGTCAAATGATGCGGCATACCGGAAGAGGAAGGATCCGAGGGACGCCTGTCCCAAATGAAGGATCGTTTCTAAGTCGACCAAGGAAAATCCCATCAATAAACTAGAAGACTCTAAAGATTGTTCTTCGTGGGGTCGAATCACCCCCACCCGAAAATCTCTACAAAGAAATTGGACTATTGTATGAGGGTCTTCGGGAAGTTTTTCCTTACTTTTTGGCCACTTCGGAGGGTTTATGGAATGACTTCACGCCGATACCCACTGCATCTGTCACTCCCGAGTTCACTACAGCAGCTCCCCTGCCAGATGAGGAAAAAATGGCGTGGGTCCGTTTGTCAGCGGGAAGAGCTTCAGTGGAGACTGAAAAATTCTGATTTGCTGATAGGGACGGATTTCTCATCTTTCATCCAGAAATACCCGGCGCACCGGCGAACCGGCAGTGGTGAAATGGGCTTGTTGGCATTCATCATAGTATTCATGGTGGGGGGAGGACCCTGCCCCACTTACGTCAAGACGACTGCCGACGCCGCAGCTTTTTGTATTTATACTCCGTCGTCACCCTCATGCTGAGTAGCCAGATCATACTATACAGAGCCAATTCTACACGGCAATTCATCACACAATGTCATCTCAGAAGCAGTGGACCGTCCTGAACTCGGACAACGATTTCAATGGCCTCGTACTCGGTGATGCGCCGGTGCCGAAGTGCGGTGAGAACGATGTCCTCGTGAAGCTTAATGCGGCCTCTTTGAATTACCGCGATCTGATCATTCCCAAGGTGTGTTCTAGCCCTTTTCTCCTGAATACCGTTGTTTGTCTCGGATCATTTCCGTTGGCCACCAGACTAGCCTCATGTCCATCAGCTGATTCATCCACCAGGGCATGTACCCTTTCCCCCTGGACCTTCCGGTGGTCCCGGGCTCTGACGGCGCTGGCGAGGTTGTTGAGGTTGGAAGCAAAGTCTCCCTGTTCAAGAAGGGAGACCGAGTGACTACGCTGTTCAACCAGCAGCACCAATATGGCCCCATGGATCCCCTTGCCGCCAACTCTGGTCTTGGTGGTGTCATCGATGGCACTCTGCGCCAATACGGTGTCTTCAACGAAAATGGTCTGGTTCAGAGCCCGAAGAACCTCAACGATCTCGAATCGGCCTCTCTTACCTGTGCCGCCCTCACCAGCTGGAACGCCCTGTATGGCTTGAAGCCGTTGCTTCCCGGCCAGGTCGTCCTGGTCCAAGGAACCGGAGGTGTCAGCATGTTCGCCTTGCAGGTATGATCGTCCCAATCGTCCCCTGCAGAAGCGAACCGTTGATCTGACGATTGTTTCTATCTTTAGTTTGCCAAAGCGGCCGGCGCGACTGTGATCGCGACGACTTCGTCCGCCGAGAAAGCCGAGAAGCTGAAGAAGCTTGGCGCCGACCACATCATCAACTACAAGACCCAGACCAACTGGGGCGAGATTGCTCGTGGTCTCACGCCTAACAACGAGGGTGTCGACCACATTGTCGAAGTTGGTGGCGCTGGCACGCTCAAGGAAAGTCTCAAGTGCATCAAGTTCGAGGGTATCATCAGCGTCATCGGTTTCCTTGGCGGTGGCGACCCGGCGAGCCAGCCCGTGGTCCTTGAGGTTTTGAGCAAGATCTGCACCGTGCGCGGTGTCTATGTTGGCAGCAAGGCCTTGATGAAGGATATGATCCGGGCCATTGAAGTCAACAACATCCACCCTGTGGTTGACGACAAGGTCTTCACCCTTGAGCAGACCAAGGAGGCGTACAACTACATGGTAAGTAATTCTCATCTCGTAACGTGGATTTGATGCTAACGGATACATTTTAGTGGGCCCAGAAGCACTTTGGCAAGCTGACTATCAAGATCGATTAATGGATGCTATAGCGTACTGTCTTTAGTATCGTGTAATACAGGCTGTGAATGTTTACAGCAGGCAATTATGTGTGTCATGAATAAAAATGAAAACATTGATCCTATGAGTGTCTGTGAGTGTCTGCCAGAGAGTAGTACGTGTGGATGCAAAAGTAGTCCCCTGCATAACGTTGTACGGCAGGCAGTATATCTATAGTACCGGTACATTTCCGCTGCCTACATTGTATCCTGACGTCCCTTTGATACAGTTAGTACATATTTCCCCTCACCGCATCGTCACTACCGTTCCAGCTCATCGTGCATTACTGGCCCCGCCTCCTTACCTCAACGTCCTTGATTTTAATATTATATAGTGTCTGAAAAAGTAGCATTGCCTCCGTTCCAGTCCATACACCAAAGACCAACGTTACATTTTTAAACACTAACTATACGATATCGCCGGGCGCAATTCAGACACTCCAATGCAGGCGAAAGCGGGGAAGGCTACGTCACTTCCCATCACCGGCCCGGGCACCAATTCTACCCCATCACGAATCCATTTCGCAAGTCCGGCACAGATGGGGTTGTTCTCTCGAGTGACATGTTATCCGCCTCTGGGACAAGTCACCTGCGTAAAGAGACCGTACAAAACGCTAGGTCGCAAGGATGACGATGTGGTGAGTGCTGAATACTACTAGGTAGTTGCAGCATAGGAACTGGACTGAGCCGCTTATTATGTCCACAGCTTCGGTTTACGGTCGTCATAGAATCAAGCAATACATTCCCAGAGCAGAGTTGGGAAGCGCAGATATGGCATAACGTCGCTGGTCTTGAGTGGGGAGCGCTTCCGCTCGAGAAGTGCTCCTCCTCTATTGCACCACTGATAAACGGGGATGAGAGCAGCTACAGCAATTACCGCTATGTCTTTGCTGGACAGATAGGTCTTTTACAGGATGGGAGAACAGCTCAATTCACCGTTCGGTTTCGAGCTTGCCCTAATGCGGACTGGGAATGGGTGAACGAAAAGTATCATGTAGCGGATGGAGAATTGGTCTTTAGCGCCGAAGAGTCCCAATTCGACGTGGTGCCTGGATTGTCGGATAATAAGGACCTTGCTCAGTACTTTGAGAATCTTTCGTCTGAGATTCAGGTTGTACCACGTCAGAGTGAATCCCCCGGTTCGAGACTATGGTGTCTTTCCGGGAAGGCTGAGCCTGCGGAGGGGCCACATTCCGGGTGGACCAATGTCTCCCTCGGCATACCCTCCTCGGTAAATCGATATTTGGCCCTAGTGCGGTCGTGGACTCCGTGGCTGGCCCCTAGGCACGGTAAAGAGAAGATCAAATTGAACGAGGACGCACTCTTTTGTTCGTTCCTTCGCCTGGATGGAGTGCACGTTGTCCTTCTGGCAGTATCTGGAGTAGACAACGTGACGACTGTGCTGAGATCAGGAGACCACGGAGAGGTTCTTGTCAATGCGCGGAGTGATAGCATCGATACATCAGAGTTTCAGGTGCTCGCTTCCGTGGCGGATGATTTCGATATAGCCATGTCTGCCGTCATATACGAGGCACGGAAGCTGACGAGACCGTATTTTGCCGATGGCCCAGCAGATCGAGTCCCGACACCGGTGTCGCCCCCGGGAGACGACGAGGTCTTGGTAGAGAAGGACCCTCACGCACAATGGCTATCCGAGTGGTATGATGGGTTGACTTACTGCACTTGGAATGGAATAGGACAGAATTTGACCGAAGACAAGATCCTCAATGCACTAGATACGTTGAAAGCCGAAGAGATCAATATTGCTGGTCTAATAATCGACGATAATTGGCAGACTTTGGATGGTGAGGGCGAGTCACAATTCAAGCGCCGATGGAAACACTTCGAGGGCAACCCAAGCGCCTTCCCGCAGGGGTTCAAGAAAACCATAGACACCATCCGTCGTGTTCACCCGAAGATTGAGCACATCGCCGTTTGGCATGCATTGTTCGGCTATTGGGGTGGACTCTCCCCTGATGGAGACATTGCGAGGAAGTACAAGACTAAAGAAGTGGGCATTGAGAATCCGGCGGCAGGAGGGCCTATGGCTCAGGCATTCGAGAGAGGTTCGCTGCTCGCTGTGCATCCGGATGATGTCCAGAAGTTTTATGACGATTTCTTCCGTTACCTTACAACCGTTGGCGTGGATAGTGCCAAAACCGACGCGCAATTCTTCCTTGATCTTCTGCAAGATCCAGAGGACCGACGCAATTTCTCGAATGCCTACCAAGATGCCTGGTCAATTTCATCCTTAAAGCACTTTGGTTCGAGGGTTATATCGTCCATGTCGATGTTTCCTCATGCTATCTTCCACTCCCAGCTCCCGACTAACAAACCCAGCATCCTTCTCCGAAATTCTGATGACTTCTTTCCCGACATCCCTGATTCCCACACGTGGCATATTTTCTGCAACGCGCATAATGCACTCTTGACAAGGTTTTTGAACGTGATTCCTGATTGGGACATGTTCCAGACTAGTCATCCGTACGCGTCTTTCCACGCGGCTGCAAGATGTGTGTCCGGCGGCCCGATCTGCATCACCGATGTGCCAGGCAAGCATAATCGATCGCTCATCGATGAGATCACAATGCCGACTGTTGATGCACGAACGGTCACCCTGCGGCCAAATCTTGCGGGACGCACCCTTGACATGTATCATGACTTTAACGAGCGTCACGTTCTGCGGGTGGGTAGCTACACCGGATGGGCGCGAACCGGTAGTGGGATAATGGGATTGTTCAACATCTCGGACGTTAGCAGCTCCGCTATAGTTTCTCTGATGGATTTCCCGGGCGTCCACGAAGGCTATACCGGCCAATACATCGTTCGAGCGCACACAAGTGGCAAGATCACCCAACCAATGCAGCCAACGGAACATGATTCCTTAGTATCGGTGCAACTGGAGCCGAAATGTGCTGAGATTCTCACCATGTACCCACTTCATCCTTTCAAAGTTCGAAGGGGAAACGGGCGAGAAACAAAGGTTGCCATCCTCGGACTACTAGGCAAAATGACAGGCGTCGCAGCTCTCGGCACCTCTGACATAGAAGTTGAGACCAATGGGCGGCTCAGATTTGAAGTACGCCTCAAAGGCCTCGGCAGATTAGGGATCTATTTCTCTGATCTGCGGGACTGGGACATCGACGATCATATTATGGTGATGATGTTGGGCGAACCTCTGCCCCGGAAGACGGTGTGGAAGGAGGGAGGCAACGAGGCTACTGTCCTGATGATCGACGTGTTGACGGCATGGAAAGACCTGGACCTAAGCCCAGGTTGGAGTAACGATGTTCTTCTACAAGTTTTTGTCGGTTAATGCGGCACAAGTCGCGCGGATGAAACAGTGAGCTGCCTTTTGTGGATTAAGGTACTATGAACGTAATGACTTCACCGTATATTGCTCAAATGGGCTCCGAGATTGGCATTGTTAGTGAAAATGCGCTTTGTATACTCCATACAATCACACGCCATCCCTGAGAGGCCATATTTGGAGAAGCCGAGGGACAAGCGATGAGAAATTCAAAAACAAGACAGAAAAGCCAAGGCACAGGTGGAGCCGGTCATGTGGGGGAATCCCGTCGGCTCCGTGGACTATCAGTTGTCACCTTCCTGCCATCTTCATCTATCAGTCTGACGATAGGGTCACTCCCATACTCATTGATTCGACTAGAAATCTCTGTTGAGGTTGTCAAAAGATGACATACAATTTGTCGCCTGACTTATGCTTTCTAATATGAACCATGAATTCACCGCGAGGGACACGACGCCCCCGAAAGCGAACGAGCCATGGAGATGCAGCGTTTGCTCATCGATTTTTCATCGCGTCGATCACTATAAACGTCACTTAAATACGCGTATGTCAATGGTACTTGACAAGAGCAGGGATTGAACACTAAAATGCTGGATGGTTGCCATTTAATAGATACGAGAGACAAGCCTTACACATGTACCTTTTGCGGGTCCCCATTCAAACGAGGGTAAGACACTACTATCAAACCATTTGTATTATCCTAAAGCGAGTAATACCCAACTAATCGAAATCGTCACAAAGGGATGTACTACGTCGGCATTGGAAGTCTTGCGCCGTGCGCAAAGAAACCGGAAGAGCTATCCCAGACCCGCGACCAGGTGGTAAGGGCAAAAAGGCATGCGACAGCTGCGCCAGACTGAAGAAGTCGTGTAGCGGGGACGCACCCTGTGTCGAGTGTCAATCCCGACAGAGACAGTGCACTTATCAGCGGCTCTCTGAGATGCTTGAGCCTGATTCCTATATTCGGCGTGCGGGTTGCTCATCACGAGAAGATGACCACGAGACACCCATTGGAGAGGACAGCCAAGTTGACGATGCCAGGCAGAAGTGGGATCTTGGTCTACAGACCCTCCTCCCACCTGTGCATACCTGGTACGGAGTACACAACCGCTTTATTTGAATTGGTTATCTGCATGCTCATTGTATAATTCATATAACTGGTGTATATAATGGATAGGGTCCAAACTTAGCGCGGGGTCATTTTCCAGCAAGAGGATGTGGGAAGATCAAATCGTGACGATGAACAATGGATCTCAAATGAAGACAGCAAACAGGAAAGTAATGCGGACGAATATAAGAGCTTAGAGCTGAACTCTACCGGACGGAAGCCTCACGCCAGGAGACTCTGGATGGATCAATGGACTTCAATCTCCGAGGCACCAGCATCCTCCAAAGAATTACAGAAGCATCTGGCCATATATTTGCCCATCATCTCGTCCGAAGAAGGAAACGACCGTCGCATAAGCTCTCGTCCTTTGCGTTCTCCCGCTGGTGATTAGTGTCCCCACCGTCGGGATTTCTCCACGCGGGGCAGGTCAGGGACGGACGTTTCATGTGCCAATGACATGCTGTGTTTATCAACAAGGCTGCTCTTGTGTCTGGGACTTAAATACTCTATGGTCGCGCTCATGCTTGGAAGGATATTGTTCAACATATCACCGTTCTCTACATTCTCTTCCACAGGGCCCATAATCTATCGCACGGCAAGTCCACTGTTGAAAGATGTCGCCACACGCAACCGCCGATCACTTCAATAATTGGCCTAATGACATAGGGGTATGTCTCAAGAACTCCATTCGCAAATTTATCTTTACTGATCTACTTCGCAGTTCGATGCAGACTTCGAGCAAAAAGATCCGGTCGAGCTGCCTGTGACTGGCCAAATTCCACCCTATGTGGCCGGCGTTCTCTATCGCACTGGTCCGGGAAAACGGACAGTCGAAACAGAGCGGGGTGATACGTTCAAAGTAGACCATTGGTTTGATGGGTTCTCCCAGACACACCGATTCCAACTTGTTGCCACGGAAAACGCGGGTTCTCCCATGCGTGTTTATTACAATTCCCGTTTTTCCACGGACAAATTGATTGAAGAAGTTCGGAAGACGGGGTCGGGCGAGCGCCTGGTTTTCGGACAGAAGCAAGACCCATGCAAGGAAGCCTACAAGAAGGTTCAATCGGAGTATGTCCCTGCACCGTCCGAGGTCAACGTTGGCGTGACGCTCTCCGTGAACATGCCTGGTCTGGGGGCACTGGACGGCAGCAGCGTCGCAGACGGGCGGTGGAACACCTCGTCCGGCATCAAGAATCTCTACGCGAAGACAGACTACAACATATTCAAGCAGCTTGACCCCGATACTATGGAGCCCATTGGGCTTGCATCGCAGGGGAACTTTCACCCCGACCTGAAGGGTCCTTTGTCGGCGTCGCATGCGCGGTCTGACCCCAAAACGGGGGATGTTTTCAACTTCAACTTGGGATTCGAACCACATCCCACGTATCGTATCTTCCGCGTCTCTGCCTCTACCGGAAAGACGGATATATTGGCGACTTTCTCCGCGGTGCCGGCCTACCTTCATTCCCTCCTGATCAGCGAAGACTATGTAATTCTTTGCGTGTGGAACTCGCATCTGTCTCCCGCCAAACTACAGACGGGTACCTTCGTCGATGCGATGCTTCCGTTCGATCCATCTCAGCCGGCCAAATGGTACGTCGTCGATCGCAAGACCGATAAAGGGCTGGTCGCAACCTACGACAGCGCGCCATTCTTCTGCTTTCATACCATCAGCGCGTGGCAAGAGCCATCGCCCGACGACCCCAGCAAGATCGATATCCTTGCGGAATTAGCGACCTTTGAAAACACGGAGTTCGTGAAGTCCGTATACTACGAGCGGCTCCTGTCATCATCCCCGAAAGCCAAAGAATATAGGCAGCTCCGGTCAGAGCAGACTAAGTCGAGCCTGACCCGATTCCGGCTCCCTAATGTCCCCACGACGCCAACGGAGGGGGCACAACCCGCTACAGTGGAATGGTCCGAAGGCAGGGAGCTCTCGCCGGAATTGCCCACATTGAACCCCAAGTATACCACCCAGAAGCACCGCTACACCTACGGCATTATCGACACGAACGAGTCGACCTTTTTCAACGGGATCATGAAATTCGACAGCGAGACCAAAGCGTTCCAGACCTGGAAAGTTCAGGGACATTCGCCAGGCGAGCCGATCTTCGTCGCGGATCCAAACGGTATTAACGAGGACGACGGCGTGCTTCTGAGTGTGGTGTTGAATGGCCCCAGCGGCAAGAGTTATCTTTTGTGCCTGGACGCTCGCAATTTGAATGAGCTCGGTCGAGCTGATGTGGATGGACCGGTGGCGTTCGGCTTCCATGGCCAACATGTTCCGCTCCGCAGCGGAGCGCCTACTGGCGACTATTAGGGGGATGGGATTGAATTATCATTGTGACTCAGTCTTAATCAGGTTCTTGATCCAAGATGAATTACCCTCACTGGCGTCTCCAACCTACTGCTTCGAATTCACGAGAATCGACTCGCTGATAGGAGAGCAATTGGTACTGGTCCGGCTATTGGATGCAGTTGTCTAGGCATTGTAGTGTTCTTGATCTATATTTGGTTTACATTCATAAATACTAAGACGACCGACGAAGATACAAAGGGAAAACAGTCGATTTCAAGTCCACTGCACTTTAATAGCCCTTCTCTAAGCCACCCTCAATTCACACCCGAGTCGAACAATCGAAACAATCGAAGTAGACTCCAACTACTACCGGTATATACTTTATATACTTCGTAATACCAGGTACCATACTGCATATGGTTTCGGCTCCACCTTCACGTGCTGTGCGTGACTTCTACGTAGAACGTCACCCCCAACAAGGGGCTGACTCTCCCTACAAACACATAAGCTCAAGTATCATGGATGAAAGATCATGGCCCAGCAAATTCTTTTCGGGTCATCCGCCCGAGTGGGTTGAGACCGTCGAAGCAGAACAAGGAGAGTTTCGAACATTCGGTCTTGATGGCCGCAAATGGACCCTAGGTAAATCTGTGAGTCAAGTGCTATGCGCGGGCCCAAATTGCAATCGGGTTTTGCAGGTCGTCATAAAATACCAGGACCAATTCTTTGTCAAGTATGTGGCCAAGGTGGTGAGTCATCTGACCTGGGAGGTTCTTGGTCCGAGAACTGATGTGTAGGACGCAGTTTCCTGAGTATACGATAGAGGACGCGAAAGCCCAGCTCCGACGCATCCCTTGTAGACGTCGAAAAGTCGAAGATGTGAGGGACGAGCTCGATACATTCTGCGCGGAGGCCAGAGCATTCCGTCGTATTGATGAGCTTTGTACCAGCTCAGAGAGGACATACTTCCCCCGATTTCACGGTGTGGTCACCGATCTGGACGCGTCAAAGTTTGAATATGGGTATGTCAACCGCCGCGCAATTATACTTGAGGTTATTCACTCGCGCCTGGTTTCTCGACGTATCTTAGCAGCCGATCATCCTAGTTGTGGAACGGAGTATGCCAAACGTTTCAGCCAACGGCTCCGGGATTCTCAGGTACAGCTCAGCGATTTGGAAGAGAAATGGTATGTTTCTCTCTTTGCCGACCGACTTCGTCGTCTCATGGCGCTACATCGGATTGGGATCACCCATGGGGATGTGCGCGATGATCATTTCAGACTCCCTAAAGAATTTTACGACTCCGTGCTCTATGATTTCTCTATTGCATACACCTTTACGCCTGTGAAACCTTATCGGATGAATTGTTTCCGGCCTCTGTCGTTGGAAACGATGTCAAAGTGCGAATTCAAGCAGCTTGAAGATCAGGTCTATGAGCGGTAATATTTATCTTTCCAGTCTGCGAAGACGAAGACTAAGTGACGCCTAGTGCTGAGAGGTTAGGTCTGCGGGATCACCTCGTTAAATCTGTTCAAGATACCAGGGAAAATGTTCTTGCTTCACTTTGCGGTTCTCTTCCGGATGAGGCATTGGAGTTGATCGTCCTCAAAATGAGGAACCGGCCTGATGGTCTGCCTGTTCCTTCCCTCTTTGTTTCGCCCATGGCCTGATTGATTCTTCTCTAGTTTTCTCCCTGCCCTCACTTAGCTCGATTTTCCCTTTCTTGGAAGGTATTTGCCCGGCTGATGACCCAACTTGGCACATCCGGAGAAGTCGGAGTCTTGAAGACTACGATTCTGTATGGGCACGCTGCAAGAAGTCGAATTTGCCATTGACGCTGGTATCCATCAGCGGCAATCTACAGGTCGATGCCCAACAACTTGAAAGCAATTATAGTCGTTACTATTTCCTCTGCTTGATCCCTAAAGAATGGGGCACAGAAGGAGTGTGCGCCCAGATATCGCAATTCTGTTCACCTTTGATTAGTGCTCATAGCGCCGGACATGTGATTGACCGGAAGGAGTTTGATAGAGTTACACATGGGCAAGCGGACCCCATGTAAAAGTCCGGATGATGCTGGAGATCAATTGCAAGTCACAAACCCCTTGTCAGCCCACGGCCTCGGCAATGCTTTTTGCTTATATCTTCGCCAGTATTTCACGAAGATCTATCCGGTGATGGCAGTAGCAGTACTATCACGTACTCTGAAAAAATGATATACGCTTGGCGTTGTGGGCTCATTTGTACTCCTGATCCCCGCAAAATGCGGAAATTACAATTTCGTGTGGCGCTATACAAGTCTTGTCCATTAGCTCGAATTGACTCCGCCGCGAAATCTCCGCACTATCCATATCTTAGCGTGATTTAGTCTCTGCCACTTCTTATTTAGCCTTTCGTGGGCTTCTTCTCCTCACAACTTCCTCTCTCCTATTACTTTAAGCAATCATCTTTTGTCAATTTCCAGTGAATATCAACTCTCCACCAAGAACTCGCTGCATTGACCCCTTCAGCCCAGGAAGATTCAAGTCACTGGTTAAATGAGGGAGAGAAGTGACCCCATGGGGATTTTCGTCAAGTGATAAACGTGTGCTCTTTCCCCGAACTCCACTTGCCTATCTTTTCCATCCCCGCATCGTCACAATGGATCTCGACATGGATGTTCCCCCCACCGGGCCGCAAGGTGCACCGTCAGCCATGCAGAGTGCTGCGAGACCGACCGCAAACCGTCGCAGACCAGCTTGTCAATTGTGTCGAAAGCGCAAGGTTCGCTGTGACAATGCACGGCCAACTTGTGGATTCTGCAGACATAATGAGGTACCATGCGAGTATATTACACGATCTGAGGATGGTAAAGGGTATGTTCTAGTATCCTGTGGATTCGGTGATTATTTTGGTTTTTTTAGTTATCTTGAACTTTCCTTTCTTTATTAACCTGGCTTGCACTGACGCTCTGAATTCTGATGACCAGTGATTTGAAGCAAGTCTTTGAGCGATTAGACGGATTGTCCCAGGCTGTTGAAAATATTCAACACCTTCTCACCTCGAACAGTGGGCTTCCCCGGAGAGGACCTTCGGCGCATTCGGTAGCCGAGTCTGAAATGACCCTTGTAGATACACCGCAGCCTACATGGCCGTCAGGTCTGACACCCCAGGGCCGCCAGGGGAGCGGCCCCATGAAAGCGGCAGAGCCACACAAAGATTATCTGCAGATCCCCGCATGTCGAGGGAGCTGCGACACCGTGCTGACCTGGCCGGTGTTTCTCGGGAGATTCCGGGAAAGCTCTCTCATCACCACGCTTTTCCAGTCTTCGCACGGTTCGGTTGAAGGGCGACCAATGGAGACGTGGAATGTGCCTGATGGTTTTCAATCCACTCCAGACGAACAGATACCATTTTTGGTGGACCGGTTCATCCAGAATGTTCACACGAAAAATCCTATCGTTGACTTGGAGACACTGATACGTTCTGGACGACACGCCGCCGAGTTTGGTCTGCAGTGGGATGCCCAGTCTTGTCTGGTTCTTATCGCCTGCGCTCTTGGTTGCATATCCCAGCCATTTACATACTCAATGCAGGGGCCCCATCCGGAGGTCTCATTGCATGAAGGACTGGGCCGGCAAACGTTTTCCACGTCGAGTTCCGCGCCTGGTTTACGAGAAGGAGAGACTTTTTTTGTCATGGCTTGCAGGCGAATTGGCCTGTTGCGGTATTCTGTTGTCGGTGCTCAATGCCACTTTTTCGCGGGAGGTATGAAAGACCTATTGTCCCTCATGACAGCTTACTCAGGTTCTCATGTTGATCGCAGTCTACCTGATGTACACCTTTCGTCCGCTTTCCGCTTGGAATCACTTCTACCAGGCTGCGACTTTCTACCGACTCCGCCTCCGAATGATTGATGGTCTCGATACTTCGGCATACGAAACAGAGCAGCAAGGTGCGCCGGTTACCGAGCGTCTGGAACAGAGTTTATATTGGTCATGCTTTAAGTCGGAAGTTGAAATTCGCGTGGAATTGCCCCTCCCGCAATCTGCCATTGCAGAATATGAATATCCTGCGCTCTTCCCAACCCCGCCGACATTATCTGACGTGTACCCTGAAAATGACTACCAAGGGCAAGGTTGGACCAGTATTCAGACCCCGTCTAGGTCCGCAGATGACTCCCAAGCCAACCGTCGGCACCCATTATTTGGTCGTGCAGGTGTAGATGTGCGGAACCATATCCTCAAACTCTTCGACGAGGAGCAGAGCTGGTACTACTACCTCACCGAGGTTGCACTGAGGCGAATTGGTAACCGGGTTCAAAATGCTTTCTATCGAGGAGAGCCATCCAGCTGGTCGAATATCAAGCCGCTCATCCCAATAGCGCTTGAATTTGAATCCCAGATTCACGCCTGGTCTGCAAACCTTCCCGCCACCATGCAATACTACGCGAACGAGACTGCCCCCGGTCACACGCGCCAGGGTGCATCTTCCTCTGATACGCAAGACTCTATTTCCCTCGAACTCAGCTGGGCCATAGGTAATCGGTTCCTGGAAATCCGTCTGTGGCTCTATCAGCCCTTTCTCTATTTTGCGGCTCACCACCCGATTGAAGCGACCACCTCGCCGGTCACCGAAACCACCTTCCTAGCCCTCACGCCCGAGGAGGCAAGAACGGTGCGGGGTCTTGTTCAATCGGGATTGGACTGCAGCATGAAGATTCTGGACGCTCGGTGTCTCCGCCACCGCCATCATGGGATCTGGTTTGACCTCAGAGCTCTGGTGACCGCTTCCTTGATTTTCATTGCTCTAGCCAAAGGCGGGAACATAGACCTCCCCGGTATCGACAGTCCAGGCGGCATCCGAAGCCGTCTCGATCGGACCCTCGAAGCCCTCGACTATTGGGAGGACGAGGCCCCAGATATCAAAAAAGCGCGGCGGGTGTTGGAAGATTTGATCCGAGAGACAAGTTAAAACACAGCGAATAGGGTTAAGATATTCAATTCCCTTGAATTTATCGACAAATTTACGGTTCCGGGCTGTCCGATGAAATGCCTTCCTCTCAGACCTATCGTCTGCAAGTCATAACCAGGTCACCCAAAAAGAGCGTGATCGACGCTCTGGTAAGGGATTGGTTTCAGTTTTTAGACGTGCTCAGTTGTTCCCTTTTCAGTATCCACCCCAATCTCCAAGCTGGCCGCTTTCCATTCACTAGGATTCTCGCGAACCCGTGCCGCTCTTGTAAGGCCAGGGTTGCTTTCGGCCAGTTCTTTGAATTTCTTCTCTGCGTCCCAATTCCAGGGGCTGCTTGCTGCGAAAAGAAGGTCGATCTGCTCTAGAGTGCGCTGGTTGGACTCGGGATACAGAGCCCAAACCATCGGAATAGCGATGATATTGGCAATGCCGAAAATATAGAGCGTCTTTTCACCGATGGAAGAGAACATGACCGGGCAGAGTAGAGTCTGAATCGAAAAGCATCTCGTCAGTGTACCTTGTCCGGGTGGCTCTATTGGATCCAGACAGGGATTGCTTACCAGCCAGCCATTTCCAACGCTCCATCCCACCACACCCCATGCGTTGCCCTTGGCGCGGACGGCTAGGGGGAATATCTCTGCCGGATATAGCCATGGGACAGTCAGCCATGTGGCCCCGAAAGCGGAGGTGAAAATGAAGATCATGGAAGCCGCCGCTGCGCCGAATGACGAAGCCTTCGCACTTTCTCCAGCGTTGTGCGCTTCCTTGCAAAGGTATGAGAAACCACCGGCCAGGAACATGGCAATTCCCTGAGCTGCCGAGCCCCAGTACAGGGTCCACCGGCGGCCAATTCGATCCAACGTGAAGACACAAACCAGGGTAGCGAACTGTTAATTCGATCAGATGCGACTCAAAGAGAAAGATGCTGTTCGTGACAAACGTACCATGTAGAAGATATTGTTCAAGCCGCTCACCCACTGGCTTTTCTCGGTATCGAAGCCTGCCATTCGGAAAATCACAGGTGCATCTAGGAGTCGGTCAGTCATAGATTTTCGGCGATTCAGGTCAACGGGGCCACTGACAGACTGTGACACCGGCGATGCCAACCCATTCCTGCATGATCTGGAGCCAGACGACTAACTGGACCCGGCGACCGATGTGGAGGTCCCCAGACCCTCGTCCCAGAATCATCGACACATAGGAGGTGCTGTACGCCTGCGTTTTTTCTAGCTCCGCAATATTGCAGATATCCTGGAACTCTGCTTCCGCCTTGACGGCATCTTCTGGGCCCGTTCCACGGAGACGTTGGAGAATATACCGTGCCTCCTGTTCACGGCCAACCTTAACTAGCCACCTGGGCGACTCAGGGAAGAACCATACCACGGCAAAGAGGATCAACAGCGGGACGATCTGGAAGGCAATGGGGAATCGCCAACGGAATGCGGAGGCCCCTCCGTCGATAAAGGATAAACCACTGGTTGTGGAAATTCTTGAATTAGCTCGCAGTTCTACCTTGAAGCAGTTCTCTGACCAACTCAGCAAGAAGCCCAACTTACAATTCGAGCCAGTAAGCCACAACGACACCGAAGATGTTCAAGGTGAACTCGATAGCGATGAATTGGCCTCGCGACGTATGCTCTGCGGTTTCAGTTGCCCATACAGGGACGATTGCATTGAGGATACCGGTACCCCATCCATTCACCAAGCGAGCTATTTGACTGAGATCAGTATCAGCTGGGTTATGATGCATTTGGAAATGCGCCTACCGCAGATGATCCAGATGTGGTTCTGCGCCGAGCATTGAAGGGCTGCACCGATTATCGACACAATGGCGCCGGCTGCGATTGACTTCACACGCCCGATGCGCTCTCCAAGCCAGCCACCAATAAGTGCACCGATTAACGTCCCCAAATAATATACCGACACGATCCCGCCCTGCAGGAGACTGTTTGTGATCACTGGTACATTCTTATCCCCGTCAACGGTTGCCGTGTGTCCAAGACCCATCAGTTCGATATAATCCTTAGCGTTGTTCACGCCGCCCATCATTCCCTGGTCATAACCAAAGAAGAAAATGGACAGTGCAGCCACCGAGTTGATGCCGATCAGAAGACTGCGCTTCTCCAGTTTGTGGACGACATTCCACCGATGGATAGTATCGGCCATGGCGAGAACGGACTATACAGGAAGGCCCAGAGAGTAGAAAGAGAAACAAACTAGTGGACTGCGATACGATCACAGCATAACTTGATAGTATTCCCCGCAATCTGGGGTATCGACGATGCATCTTTTATTTATAGTTCTCGCGAATGCGGGTAAGACCCTGTCGCTTCACAAACATCTTCGTCACAATAGGATTGACCCCAGACCATGAAGAGAAAAAGGCGCGTGGGGAGAGAGAGTACTAGCCAAAATCGCCGTTTTGCCCGTCCGGACCCACTCGCGATGTTGTTGATGCAGCCAGTGAGAGCCATCGCCCCACACAGGCGCCCGTGAGGTCTCAAGGGATAGTTGGCTCGGGACGGGCCCCCAACGGACAACACGCCGTTCTCTCCGTTCGCTTGCACATGGTGCTCCACTCCGGGGCGCGGTGGTGGCTGCTGGCCAGGATGCATGGAAGTTTGGACTGGGATCCTCGGAATCTTCTAGGGTTCGTCCCTATTGCTTAACTGACGATTCCTTTAAGAAGTCGTCCGTTGAACTGAAAACGTCGGGCTGACACTGCCACCGAGCATTGGTGCAGGATGGACGCTAAGTGCTAAGGCTTCTACGGGTTTGCAGCTTGGGCCGTGTCCCGGAATGCCGTTCCTGGTAAAGGTGGGTACAATGAGATAATGTACTACGGCTTGGCTAGCGTTTCACGGCTTGACGAAGAGGAGCGTGCAGCGTGCAGCGAATCATCACTCATATTTTAGACTACCCATTCTAGTATACTTGGTTCAGCTTCCGCTCTCCAGTTCCTGCGGCTATGTCTCAGGATGGAGTCTGTGCTAGGGCTGTGTCCACCAAGGCCCGATACTCCCGTTGTCTGCTGCACTGGTTTAGGAAGATCTCGTATTTGGCGGCGAGCAGAGCCCTTTCACGCTCATTCTGCGTGGGGTAGAATGTTGTCCCAGGCTTGCTCATCTGGTCTATGACTTCCCAGAGATCTAGTTCCTTTCCTGTCCGTGCAGAAGCCGCCTTGACGCCCAGCATGGCGGCACCATGACATACGGCCGCGTGGATGTATTGAGGGAGCACGACCGGCATATTACAGGCGCTCGCAATGAGACCCACCAGGATAGAGTTCTGACATTGGGACCCCGACATGAAGATGGAGCTGATGCGATGCCCCGATCGATTCATCGTCTCCACAATCTGTTTGGTTTGCAGCGCAATGAACTCCAGCGTACCATAGTAGTGGATAGCGAGGCTGTCCACGGACGTGTCGCTGGACAAACCAACTATTGCCCCCTTCATTTCCGTATCGGCTAATGGGGAGCGATTGCCGAACAGGTCTCCGTAGAAGAAGAAATGGCGCGCCAGAAAAGACACACTAGGGCTGTCCGATTCGGCAGCCACTTGTTCCAGTCGCGAGTTGAGGAATTGGAAGATGTTCAGGTCTTGCTCTTTTGCCAGCGCAGACGCCTGATTAAACGCGGGATGTGATTCCAGCACATGCTTGAGCAGTTGGCCTGTGGCCGTCTGCCCTCCTTCGGCCATCCAGCGGCCGGGGAGGATGACGTCTCGGTAAGGGCCCCAGACGCCGGGAACAAAAACGGGGTCTGGAGACATGGCGATGTGGCAGGTAGATGTGCCGGCAACTGCAGCCAAACGTGTGAATGCTGGAGTCCAGCCGTTCTTCGTTGATTCTGGGTCTGTGCCAGACAAGCCCTGCTCTACGTCTACCTTGGCGCCGACTGTACCGATCCAGCCGGCGTACGCATCGATGACACCGCTACCGATGGCCACACCAGGGTGAAGTCCGAGTTGACTTGCAGCTTTCTCAGACAGAGTGCCAACGAACTCTCCTGCGTTTAGATGCCGACCGGACTAGGTCTAGTCAGCTGGTCATGTCTCCAAGCAAGAGCACAGATGAATCAGAAGTTACCTTGCCATTGATCCCTCCGATCTTGTCGAACGAGCGGTCGCAGAGATCTCCAAGGCCGATGCTCTGCAGGAATTCCTCTGACCAGCCTTTGTCGGATCCTTCGACCCCCATAGGCAAGTAACCCTGCTTGCACACCATGCTGCAAAAGCTTCTCGTATCTCCACCGGTTGCAATATGGGTCAGAGCGTCCGCCAAATCGTAGAATTTGCATCGAGCAAACACGTCAGCAGGCATGTGGTTCTTCAGCCAAAGGATCTTGGGCATCTCCATCTCTACCGACATCCTTCCACCCACGTAGCGCAGGACCGGATGACCCGTCGCGTTGATTTTCTCGGTCTCACTGGTCGCGCGATGGTCCAACCAAAGAATCACATTCCGGTCGGAGTCGAATTTGCATCCGGTCACGGAAATCGGCTCGTCGGACTCGCTGGAAAACACGCATAATGAGCAGGTCGCATCGAAGCCCATCCCACGGACTAGGGCTGGTGAAATCTTCTGCTCATCGAGCGCGCGTCGAACTGCTGAGCAGATACACTGCCAGATGTTTGAAGTCGATTGTTCCTGGATTGTTCTATGGTTAGCTTGGGGCTAATGATTTCGAAGATGAGAGTAGGCACGCCCTACATAGTGATTGTGCTGCGGCGTCCAGGTTCGAATGTCCTCCGAGGCTAAACCGACGATATCACCATTATTGTCAATAATACACGCTCGAGCGCTCCCCGTGCCGACATCGATACCAATATAATAACTGGTCTGATCCGCCATAGTGCGATTGAAGCTGTGGTGGGTTCCTGGAATGATGGAGAGTAGAACCCGTGGAGGGGTTCTGCTGGGTATTAATCTTCCGGTGGTTTAGTTTGACCCATGGCGTGGTCCCTCGATGGCATCTATTCAGATCAAGCAGATCGTCTCGATCTGCGTTTTCAAGACTCTCTGATAGACGCGTGCCGTCATTAACAAAAAATGGGATACGCGGGCAATTCGGCGTTTTGCCCGTGGCCGGTGGAGACCAGATCCGCTTTTGATATCCCTTCGTCCCACTGTAAAATGGGGCTAAGAGAGAAAATACATAACGCAGGAAAGTTCTAAAGTCTACTAAATTATGCTGTCTAGTATCGTCGCATCACTAGAGGCTGGAGCGGGAGTGCTTGTGTCCGTCCGGCCCAGCGATCAATGTCTTGATTCCCTGCCCTGCCTTGACGGCCTCAAACGCCCGCTCTGCGTCCTCAAACTTGAAGGTCTTCGTGATCAGATCTGCTACCCTTACCTGACCCGTGGCTATCAGTTCGACCGCCAGCTTGTAGTCGCCACTGGAATACCGAAAGCTCCCCTTCAAGTTCAGCTCCTTCGTGCAGACTGCCATGATGGGAAAATTGATCTCATCCCGGCCCATGCCACCCTGTACGTACGTACCCCCAGGACGCAGAAGGTGAATACCAGTATGGACGGAGGCCTCTGCCCCAGAGGCGTCAATCACCACATCGGCACCCTGCCCGAGCCCATGTTCCAGGACCAAAGCGCGGGCATTCTCCGCGGGCGCGACCCGACTCGGCAAAAAGCTCGCTGTCGCCGCGAAAGTGCGAGCGAATTCCAATCGTCCAGCCTGAATATCCACCGCAATGACCTTTGCTGCTCCAAAAGCCCGCGCAACCGCGCCGCACAGTAGACCGACGGGACCAGCCCCAAACACTACAACTGCCGACCCCGGCGACACTTGCGCCTGTCGTACCAGATGTACGGCGACACTGAGCGGCTCCACGACGGCACCTTCTTGCAAACTTACGCCCTCCGGCAGCTTATAGCAAAGGTCCTCCGGCAGACGATAGTACCGGGTTAACGTACCATCGTACGGCGGCGTGGCGGCGAACTCCATTTTGCTGCACAAGTTATAGTGACCCGCCTTGCAGTCGTCACAGCGCCGACAGGGCACACCGGGCTCCAAAGCGACCGCGTCGCCCACTTTCAACGATTTGACCTTGGGTCCAACCTGTGCCACGATTCCCGAAGATTCATGCCCCAGGACCATCGGCTTCTCGACCACAAACTGTCCAATACGACCATGATCCCAATAATGAACCTGGACGCCGTAAATTAGCCACCGCGTCTTGCAGATAAGAGAGCGTTCATGTCAACCATATCATACATCGCTGCCGCAAATTCCCGTAAACTTGACTCGAATGACCACATCGTGAGGATCCTGTAACGTTGGAACAGGGCTAGTCTCGAATTTGACCCGTTTAATATCCTCGAGAACAAAGGAGATGTTCTATAGCGGTCGTTATAGCGTCAGATACCACATCATGGTGCGTAGGATACAAAAGATCATATAGATAGATACTAACCTCTGCCTTTCCGTTTTGTCCCATGACTGTTATTAAGACTCTGCAACCCAAATGCCAATAAATCTAGTCCAAAGTGTATATAGAAACGGACCAGTTGTAACTCAGAATTCGTCTTGTCGTCGAAACTTTCCAAGCTTTATATAAGTCACAGCATGATTGAGCTGACGGCGAAAACGCCGTTATAGCCGTGCCCCACTCACCCACTTACTTAGAAGCACAAATACAAGCACAGCATAACGAGAGCCCAGAAGATGATCCCGACTCAGCTAGAGATCGCACCACATCATTCCCTTATTCCTCCTGCTTTGGCAGATCAGCGACCCGCGGTCTCCAATGGCCGGCACGGAATCTATAAGATGCCGATATGCGCCGCCACGGCCGGGACGGGCGCCATAGAGCCCCGTGCCCCCTGCGCTGGGAAGCCGCCTTAGCCTAGTGAGATTGGGTCCACGTACGGTGGAGTTTCCTCGACGCTGGGAGGGGGTGGTTTTACGTGTGGGGATTATATCGCGAGTGCGCTTGTGATGGTAGCATTCGACTGTTGGCTCTTGTGTCCGTGAAGTTTTGAGATACTTTGCTGAACAGTGCAGGATAATTGATTTGATTGTTTGTGAGTGAGATTTTGGATCTTCTAATGGGTTACTCCTCGATGCTGTATGCTGCGTCTCGTGAGAACAAAGGAGGGACAAAAGCGGGGAGACTCTGTTCAGCTGAATACTCACACTCGGTGGACGTCTTGACATTCATCGGGGGTGATATGAGCCCGTGTGTCCAGGTTTCGTGCTTGTTTGGTGTTGCGCGCATACGAGGACATGGGGTGCTCGGGGCTGTCAGGAATCAAGAATAACCCTGTGGGATCCAATCCCGCGCCTCCAGATTAGCTCATACCTTTTAGGTGGGATCTTGTCTTATAATTAGTCTTGGGCTTATGCAAATACAATCACCTGTTCAGACCAGTTGTATATCGCGTGGTCGGTGTTGATCAACTAGTAGAGGGTGTTATGCCATTGAACAGCTGTATGTGGCGACGTACATAGTTTGCTAGGGATCAAAGGAGCAGGGACAATAGCGGGCGCTAAATAAGGTAAAAACTTTGAAAGACATTGGCTTCAATGTAAGAAAGTGAAATGATGATATAGTTGAATGCCTTTGATTTCAAGTTAGCTCTATATTGGTAGATCTTTGAGAGCCTCGTCTTGTGATTTCTCGACCCACGCAGTCCAAAAAGTAGGGAGCTTCGTTTGGTGCAGCTACGATTCAACAAGCTCGTGTTAGACACCCAAGTAGTGTTGATCAACTGCGTGCCCTGGTCACATATAGTCAGCAGGTGTCATGCTGACAGTTTATGCCAGCAATCAGCATGTAAGCCACGATCGAACAGTACGGCCATTGGACAAGTGAAGTCAAGATAGTTTAGAATAATTAAGCCCCAATTTATAAGAGTGGTAAATATGTAGAGTGGCGTAGGCGAAGAGGGTCATGACGCCAGTGCAAATATGTAAAGCATTGAGTTCTTGAAATGAGGTTTAAGGTGGAGAGAAAACAACATGGTTGACGAATCCTATTTCAGTGTTCATATCCAGCATTAATTCAAACAATTAAGTATCAAACAAGGCCAATATATTAAGACTAGGGTGGTAAATTCAAGCACCAGTTGGTGAAACCAGAGGCCAAGTTGACCATCCGAACGATCAGGATCACGACTCACTGTGTCCCTCAATATCCCACTTGCACGATGGACTGACCGTGGGGCCTCCTGGGTAGCCTTTGTACAAACAGTACTTGTCTTTTTTCTGAAAGTTGGCAATGGCCGCTTGGCCTTCGCTACCGAGGACCCATTTGACGAAATCCGTGGCCAATTGCTTCGTTTCGCCCTCGGACTTCGTGGAGATGATGATATCCGCAGGGTTGAGAAGTTCAGGGACCTTGTCCCCGCTTTTATAGATCTTGACCTCGTTGGCTAGGCGTTCATCTTCGTCCCTTAATGTGAGGAAGGTTCCACGGTCGGTAATGGTAAACTCTTCTAGCAGAATCGCCGTCTTCAAAGCTTGGACGGGATATGCAATATATTGGTGGTACCATTTTGAGTACGCAGTCGCCCACGGAACCTGTTCTTGTGTGAGCCTAACGCCCGCTTTTAATTGACATGGAGATTAGAATAGTGACTGACCTGTCCGATATTGATCCAGAGCTGTGCATCCTTGATGTTGGTGGCCGACTTGTCGTACCGGGTGAGAAAACGGGCAGTCCCGTTTTCTGCCGCGTTGTAAAGTTTTGAGAAGGTGGCAGAGATATCGTCAGAGCTCGTGATATCTGGAGTATTGTTTTTTGGACCAGCCAGGTAGAAGTGATCACGGAACGCGTAGCATGGTCGTTCACTATGTCCTTTGCACTCGCCGAAGCAGGGAATTCCACTGGTGGCATTCCCGCGATATTTGCAGCCCTGCGCAATACCGGACTCGATCGCAATGTCTTCGGCTGCAACACTGTAGGTGATGCCGATATCGACCTTGCCGGCGCCCATATTGCTTATGGTTTCCGTAGTGTCACCTTTGACCCACTCCACCTTGAAAAGATTCTGACTGTGGCAATTGTCTGTCTGGTTCTTAATAAACATGTCGGAAAGCTCTACCGTTTCATAGACTATTAGCATCGCGAGAGATCTTCGTTTGTCTCAGACAAGCAACGCACCCTTGACCAGGCCACTTTGGCCAGCGCCACCGTTGCCGATGCGCAGCTTGACAGAGGAGCTTCCAGTGCAGTCGCCGTCATATATATCAGCAACGGCAGCCTCGGTATATAGAAGCACTCCCAGACAAGCACCCAGGCAGTATGAGGGAGAGAGATTAAGAAATCGCATTCTGAAAAATCAACAACTGAGAGGGACTGTGTGAATGATGGAATCACTTCACGAGGCGAGAATTTGATGGGATACGAGGGGATTTATAGCCCAGATAACCATACTATCGGATTGTTGTCCGTCCATGTCTTGCGTGTGAGGGAATTTTGTTGCAACCACGCTCTCCTCTGGGTAGTGATTGGGAGATCAAGTCACACCGTACAGATGCGTAGTGATCATCCACGCCAGAATCTCTGTGCCAAGTAGTTCAGCTACACATGTCGATCATAAGCTTTCCGAAGCCATTGGCTTGCCACTAGCTTCCAATAGCCGTCTCAGTGGTATCCATCGACCGAGCTATCTCGATCGACAGATGGCCTGGACAATGGATCACATCTCAGATCAAGACTTCTGGGTCACTAATAATTTGCCGAAGTATGTCCAAAGAGCATCCATAGAGCAATTGGATGTCAAAGTAACACGAGCATGCGGACTCCACATATGCTACTAAGTGGATTAGCAAACCAGACTACGAAGAACTAATTGACAGCACGGACCAGACTCCAATCCACCGAGCTGAGCCCTGGAATCACCGACTAGCAAATATCGAATCCTGAGCTGAATTTTCAACACGAATTGCATCCTTGAAGCTCGAGAGTCTCGTGCAGAATGCCATGTGAAAGGCGCTAGCTCTCAGCCCTGGCTGAGACAGTGCAGAGATCCATCTCGTTCATTGAGTTTGGCTGCAGATCCTTTCAATTTAAATTTCAGTCGTCATTAGCAATCTGTAGTTTTCGAGTCGGATATATCTGGAGTCAATGGTCTGGATGGAATCATTGGCCCGTGATAGATCAAAGAGCGACAGTGGTTTATGCATTTCCCATTCTCTCATCTCCAAACTTCATGGCTGACTCGACTTGAAAAGCTGGCTTAATTGATGGATGGAGAAAGGGGAAAGTGAAGAAATAAGAGGAGAAAGAAAAAAAGAAAATGGGAGAGTCCAGATGAAGATAGATGATCATGTGCTCCGTCATTCCCCGCCAAGAACTTCAACTCTGCCGTCATTCTTCTATACTCCATTCCTCCCATATCTCAAAGCATGAAACGCAGTCACCAATCCCACGCCCGTTCTTCATCTCCACAAGGACAACAAGGCTCTCGTGTTCTGTCTAGTCTCCATGCATCGGTATCCCCTCCTCGGAAGAGATCCACCCCCGCCAAACAACCCCATCTAGCCGCCATCGAAGCTGGCCAAGTGCAAGTAACGGACCATCCGGCCATCATCTCTTCACGGTTGACTCAATGCATTCGTCCATTCTCACCGGGGTCCCCCCGTCTAGATGTTGCGGCATGGCTGGGCTTATACAGGCGTAATCTTCATCCCAAGGGACGACACTTCGTCGTCCACCAGCACGATCACCCCATTGCTGGGGTGCACTATGATCTCCGCCTGCAATTTTCCGAGACAAGCTCCGTCAGCTGGTCAATCATGTATGGACTTCCAGGAGATCCCAACAGCCGGCGTCTGAACCGAAATGCGACTGAAACGAGAGTGCACTGTTTATGGGTGTGTTTTTGGCTCCTCTCCCACTACTGTAGACATCAAGGTGAAAGATGCAAAGGCTGACAGGAACAGAACCATTTGATTGAGACTGCATCCGCCAGAACGGGGAGCATGCTGATCTGGGATACGGGAGAATATGAAATCCTTCCCTACGATATAGACCTGGTAGGTCCGGAAACCGATGACTCCGGGACCGATGACTCGTCGGCTCCGGCGTCTAGGCCAGTGGATGACAGGAGCGAGAGTGAGAAGCTGTTCCAAGCTTTCCACAATGTATGAACGCTATCAGCTGACAACATATGCTTGTTGTATGCGCTACTCACTATTCGACAGCGTAAAATCCGCCTTCGGCTACATGGCACACGACTCCCGCCCAACTATACCGTCACCTTGCGTCTCGACAAATTTAGCGAGATCAAGGTACAATCACCGCGGACACCTCGGAAACGGCGCAGACGCATACACTCCAAGTCGCAATCTACCAGACAAGCCAGCACTCCTCCACCCGAATCATCGGGCCTAGACTCCACCGCTGAGGGCACCCAAGATTTGCCAGACCATTCAGACGATGAGAACGACAAGATCGATGCTACGATTCGGGCCGAGAATGCATATCCCGGCTCCGTCAACACCATCGGATCGATTCACCAACGCCGCTGGTTTCTCACGCTCGACCGGTTCAGTTCCGGGTTTCAGGACGAGCCGGGATCTGGACCAGCCGGCAAGCGGTGGGTGAGGCGGCTGGGCGCGGACAACCAACAGATTCCGGGCTTTGAACCATTCTATGTTCGGGGACCTGAGGTAGAGCGGAGTATTGTGACGGGGAGATTGGGGAGGGAAATCCTCGAGGATGAGGGTGTGCAAGGGTTTTTGCCAAGACGTGGGTGGAGGCCGGTTTTGACGTGATTTAGTAAGTTTTAGAGATATAGTGCCATTCCTGCGCGGCCTGCCTTGCTGAGAAGTCAATGTCAAAAGAGACTGGCATGATCTTCATTTGTCAACAGTCCCTAATGTCAATAAGTTCTACAAAATGGACTTAGTGCATAGGACAATATGTGGGATCGGGGACCTTCAAAGGCTTTAAACCTCGGGGAAGCCGATCGCCGACTCCATTTGGTAATTCTGATCTGGTACAACTTGGAAAATCATCCCTAACAAACAATTGTCAGTCACTGAAAAAGCGCCGTTATATCTGACAACTGAAATACCTCTTAACATGCCAACCCCTTCACCCGCCACCATTCACCACGGTAGGAAATCCCATGTGCCGACCCAAGGTTCACTACTGCCTCGGGGACCATCTCCACACTCTCCGGACTCTCGGAAGTCGTTGACGCAATGAGAGTCAATGATTGATGGTCCCCGATTATCTCCTCTTACCGGGGAAGTAAAAATTGAATCCCTTACCTCACACGCCAGGGTGGCGTATCTGTTCGCTCCTTTTTATTTCTACTTCGAGGCTTGATATAGAGTGACGGGTCAGCACGCTTGTTGCTCAACCTTGCTTCCTAGCACACTTGATCACCATGTTTACGCCGATTAATACCTCCCTGGGAGCTCTTATGCTCTACCAGGGCTCCTCCGGCCTGCTCCTGCACAATGGGGCCGTCTTTGGCATCTCGTCATTCCTGTCAGGATGCGTCTTGAATCCCAACCAGGACAATGTGCCCGTCATCGCGGGCATCGTTTCCAGCTTAGCCCCGGTCTATCTGTTTGCCCCGTCCTTGCTCCCCTCATATCCGGCTTCACCGGCCACATTGGCATCGTTGGCTTCTACCGTCGGGACTGGATTCTTGCTGGGCTGGGGAACAAAGGTATAGTGTAGAATGGCAAACCGAAGAGAAAAGACACCGGCTAACCAGTCACGACAATGAATAGAACGGCCGAGGCTGCACATCGGGCCACATGATGTGTGGCCTGTCACGTCTGTCGCCGCGCTCGCTGATCGCAACCGCCATCTTCTTCACGACCGCCGTGCTCACGGCCAACTTCGTCGGCGGAGGTCAGAACATCCCGTCCTGCGGGCCGGGCATTCCTTGCTACACACCTGCCTACCCGACGAGCCACGAACTGGCATTCATGATCGGAACGACCGTCCTCACATTCATCACCAACTTCATCATCGTGCCGCGATTTATGAAGCGATCTGAGAAGTCGAGGAAGATCTACTCGTACATCGCCGGTCTGCAGTTCGGCATCGGCCTGATCGTCTCCGGCATGGCCGACCCCGCTAAGCTGTTGCGCTTCTTCGCCTTCTTGACAGACATGTCCCGCTTCGATCCGTCCCTGGTTTTTGTCATGCTGTTCGGCATCGGGCCGTCTCTGATCACGTACCTCAAGACCAAGCCGGGCAAAGATACGAGCGACAGCGCAGACAAGCCTACGAAGCCCACTTTGGCGGAGACCTGGCGCCTGCCCACGGCCACCGTCGCCGACATTGACTGGCGGTTTGTCACCGGTGCCGTGGCCTTTGGGCTCGCCTGGGGTTTACGGGGTGTGTGCCCGGGACCTGCAATCCTGCGCTCGGTCCTGCAGCCCGTGTGGGGAGTGGCAGAGATGGCAGGGTTCATGCTGGGTAGTAGTGTACTGTAAATATCGGAAGTTCCGCGGTTCATATTGAATAAACCGGGTCTTCCCACACATACATAGCGAAGGGAAAGGAAAAATAACACGCGAGTGTATTATTAGGTTAAAGCCTAGCATTCGGTTCCTAATACAAGAACAAGAAAAGCAAAGGCTCCAATCAAGGACTATGCAAATAAATTGCCATCAGCGCTACTCAAGCCATAAACGGTAATAATGCATAATGAACCGTAGAAACTACAAAGCAGAGGATATAACCAGAGGATGCATCGTGCAGTGCTAATCACAAAAGACAAAGATTCCAGGGCAAAGCTTACAATTCAGTCTTCCTAACCCGATTCGAATGCTTCTCAATCCGATGCCCCGCCTCCGGTGTCGAGCTATTCCCGCCGCTGGCAGACATATACTCGTCGAGATCCAGCCACTCGGCCGCAAACGCCGTGATAAGCATACTCCAGTCTTCCACGGTATCCATGTCCAGATGCTCTGCATCGTCGTCCATGGTGTGCCAGACCGCAGGGAAGGGCCTCCCCGAGCCCGAGGCGGCGTCGATAATGTGTAAAATCTCCACGCCGCGGTGCAGAAACGGTACATGGTCATCGCCGATGCCGAGGGACTTCGGGATCTGGCTCTCCGACTTGGCCGCGTCGGGGAACCACGGCCGGGGCGTCGACGACTTGAACTGCTTCAGGTCACGGAAGCGCTGCTCCAGCGCGGCCAGTTTCCGGTACGCCCAGTGCGTGGCCTCGAAGTAGGACTGGATGGTCGGGTCCTTGGACCCCAGCAGATCAAGCAACATAAACACAGATATCGACGACAGCGGGGTCTTGTACGTCGACAGCGCGGGGTGGACCTCGGAGTCCCATTTCTCGGCCAGCGCGCGCGCCCCGTAAAGGGAGTCCTCGTCGGTCCAGGACTGGAAGGCCTCTTCGCCGTCCATGAAGATCACCTGGATGCCCTCTGCGTCCTCGAGCGTGTGGCCCGCCACGCGCATCTTCTCCCACTTGGCCGTCAGGGCGGCATCGATACTGCGCATGGCGTGCATGATCATGGCGCAGGGGGCGGCGCTGTCGATGGCGCCGATGAAGCCCGTCGGTTCGAGCTTACTGTCGTAGTGGGCGACGAGGTTGAGACGGCCGATGTCGCCTTTGGACGCCCAGGGCGGATCGCGGCTGGCGATGACGTTGACGAACTTGACCGGTTTGCCTTTGGAGACGGGCGTCGTCGACGTCAAGTTGTGCAGCTCAATGTGCCATTCGGGGAGCGTCGTTCGGACATAGTTCACGAGATGTTCGAGCACGGCTGTTGCGCCTGGGGTCCCGGGGACGCGGGGCCGGAGGATCGGCGCCAGGAGAGCCCCGTTATGGATATCGAAGTCACCATTGGGTCGCGGGAGAGAGGTCAAAGTCGCGTCGGAGATGTCCTTGTAGGCTTCCCCTGGAATAAGGAGAAGGAACAGCGCGAGGCATATCGAGAGCAAGGGATGGTAGAGGCCCCCGGTGGCCGACAACATTGCGATTTCAGAGCGCGGGGGAGGGCGCTGTCATTGCCTGAATCGAAATATGGCGTGGGCGACGGGGGGACAGACGTGTACGAACTGGCGACGAGAGAGAGTCGACGTGGGGGGATCGGAGCAGGAGGTGGAGATGAAGCCGCGACGGAGATGAAAGAAAGGCCAAATCGATGCCAAGCCGGCTTAATTCTGGTCGGAGATCTTTCCTTCTCCAAAAACTTCCTGATCTATTTCTTTCCACCATCATTCAACTTTCTTTTCTCCGACACGAGTATACGACAATATTTTCCAATTGTCGCAGGTCATGTCCTTGAGTGGTCCATCATGAACCGCCAAATCCTACTCAGTCCGCTGCTGCGAGCCTCGCTCCCCCGAGCCGTGCGGAGAGATCTCACCAGCCGATGGCTTCCCCGGTTGAAGACAACGAACGCCGCTCCCAAACCGCCCAGGAACGACGTCCCATACCTCAAAACGAAGCAGACTGATGCGGTCTTGCCCCGGACTGTGAACAAATCATCGACGGCGCATGCGCATAACGCCCTCCGGAAAGGCCTCGGAGGTACGGGGTTCCCGCAACACATTCGGAGGCGTGGAGGATAGTGCTAAATGGAACCGTCTAGGACTGCCGGAGCGCATCTTGGTCTACCACGCTGGAACAACCAAACCGCTCTTTCTCGGAGCCGTGCGGATCACGGCTCTTTGCCTGATGGTAGCGTCGGGCCTGATCATCGTGCCGGCCTATAACGAAGGTCACCTCCCGTTGTGGCAAGCGACAGCCCGTCAGTCTCCACGCTTTTGCCCTCCAGGATTGGATATGATCGGTTAACCAGTCCCTACAGTTGCCATAGGATCCACGTTACCCTTTTTCGTGGTCACTTGGACCTCGGCACCCTTTGTGAACTTTATCTATCTCTCCCTCCCCATGTTCGCTCGACGATCGAGGGAGCAAACCCTACAATATGCGAAGAACCTGCCGCCGACAGCGACGCTCAGTATAATCACGACGGATGCGACCTTTGTGCCCCGCACCAGCACGGTCCGTCTTGGGGACCTTGTCCCTGGCAAATCGTTCCTTCGCCCGGTCTGCTTTCGCGACACTCAGCGTGGGCCCAATCTTACGTTGAAGGGGACACCCGATGTATTCTATGCGCCCCCAATCCCCCAGACAGGCAAACAAACGCATGCCTACTGGCCTGGCCTGTGGGATCATGTATACAGGCAGATCCAGAATAAGAACCCCCGGACCTGATTCCGAATTTCGAGTCCCTCTTGCGACAGCTCTTTGTAGTTCTAGGAAATACCACAGCGATCAGGATTCGAAAATATACCCGGAAATCTTCTCTTGTTCTTGTCATCATTTGCCATTGATGAAAGTGCCGAGGCTTAACTCTCGTGGATTCTTGTTTGCCAGTTATTGAATGGGTGGTCCTTTCGACACGGGCAATCAGACACCCAAGTCTGGTTCATTCATCGGCGTCTGTGATTCACTAGCCAGCTGAAACGACTGTTCACTTTTGCTTCACTTATTCCTTCACTCAACCCCGTGTCCCTGGACTTATATTATCTGTTGCCTAATTCCCCCTCTCAGCTGACTTTCTCTTTCCTTGTCTTCACATACTCGTTCCTTATTTCACCTCTTCATCCCTCTCCTACCATTCATCTCTCTCTTCAAATTTCTTCTTCTCCCTGTACTTTGCTATCTTCGGCTATCAAAACGCTCTTCCACTCTTCACGTTTCATCCACGAACAAATGGCGACCAAAGGGAAACCCGAAGGCCTCGTGGGTCTCTCGGTGGCGGAAGCGAAAGTCCTCCTCCTGGGTATCCTGTGCACTGATGATTGCGGCAAGGTATGTCTGATTGCTGGCCCAGCAGTATCTTGCCACAAAATTAACACCATACCCTCAGGTGGACGCTGAAAAGCTGGCCGCCAAAGGCAACTACAAGAACGGCGCCTCAGCGAGAACCATACACCGTGCCGCCAGAAAGGCTCTCTTTGAGAAAAACTCCGGTGAAGACGAGGCGTCTTCCTCGGTCTCTACTGGTGAAGCTGCTGCTCCTACCGATGGCACCGCAGCCCCCGCGTCTACCCCCAAGAAGACACCAACCAAGCGCCGCAAGAAGGGAGTCGCAGCTGGGGAGACAGATCCGAACGGCAACGCGGAGGACGAGCCCGCGACTCCCAAGCCCAAACGCCAGAGAAAGAACCCTGCGAAGAAGGCCGGGGCTTCCTATTCTACGCCCGATATCGAAGCCAGGTATGACATCTCCTTAAAACTCTAGTCCATCTTCATAAACTCTAGTCAACACCCATCATGGAATGCCCGCTAATAGAGACCATTTGGTGGAAATATAGCAACAACGGAGCTTCACCGGTGATCATCAATCCTCCCAACAATGGCGTCAAGGTCGAAGCCGGAACGACCGCCGTGACTTCTTCTTCCCATCCACCCGTGAAATGCGAAGACACCGACTCCACCAGTACCAGTGAGCTTATCGTCAAGGGTGCGATGGACGACAACGACGCGATCATGACCAACGCCGAACTAGATGACGAGCTCAACCAGCTGGATGACGGTGCCCACGATGCTGTCAAGATGGAGGATATCAATCACTAAGTGGATTGATCAATCTTTGCTTTTTCTTTTTTTCCTCTTTTCTTGCGGGCGACTAGGGTTTAAAGGGCTTCAAAGCTATGACATAATGGACCATGGCTATTCAGGCGGATTTGTGTTTTCCTAAATAAAGGACGAAAATAGGTCACGCAGGAGTGAATAGGAATGTGGTTCTTGCTGGCGTTTACAGTCAGTTTCATTTCAGTTTTCGAGGAGCAAGAGCAAGAGCAAGTTTATCCAAAGTGGAGTTTAGTTCAAAGCAAATTCGTCGTAAGTTGAGAAATGAGATTTCACATCTAAATCCACCATAGGCTCCATTTTCATGGGTTGTATCCGAAACCATATAATATAAACCCATTAGCTTTCCACCGCTGAAGACCACATCCATATAATCAGTTGAGCATGTATAGAAAACAACTAAAACAGTAACAACAAGACAGATCACATCATATGTCAATCAAATAGATAAAACACGCCGAGCCATTATAATCAGAGTATAAGCAGAGTCAAAAACTCCTTCTATACCGTCGCTGCTCACAACGCCTCAATAGCCCTCCGGAGCACCTCCAAGCTCCTCTCACTCGCCACGCCACTATTCTCGTCCGTCTCAGCCGTGGCGTCCGACTCGCGCAAAGCCCAAGCAACATCACTCCACCAGCCCAGCGCAACGAAGCCGCCGCCCTTGCGGCGCTCGAGACTCTCCTTAAGCCGACTGGTATGCTCCCACTGCTGGGCAGCGTTCTCGGCAGTCTGGATGACCTTCTCGGGGATACCGCACATGGACGCGCAGTGCATGCCGAAGCTGCCCTCCGCGACGCCGTCCTCCAACTTGTACAGGAAGGTAATGCGGCGGTTGTCGTCGTCGACGTGGATCTTCATGCGCTTGGGCGCGATCTCGGGGTGGTTGTCGAACTCCGCGGCGAGAGAGTGGTAGTGTGTGGCGAAGAAGCCGAGCGCGCCGATGTGCGTCGCGACGTGGTGCAGGACGGCCTGCGCGACTGCTACGCCGTCGTAGGAGCTGGTGCCGCGGCCGAGCTCGTCGAGGATGACGAGGGATCGGGGCGTTGCTTCGGAGAGGATCTTCTTTGTTTCGGAGAGCTCGACGAAGAAGGTGGATTGGGCGGCGAAGATGTTGTCGTTGGCGCCGAGGCGCGACATGATGCGGTCGACGGGCGTGAGGCGTGCGGACTGGCAGGGGAGGTAGCAGCCGATTTGGGCCATGATGACGGCGACGCAGGTCTGTGTGGGTTAGTTAGGTTTTATATTCGTTTGATTGTTTCCCTTGTGGGAGATAGTGGGATGGGGCATACCATTCTAAGGACTGTGGATTTACCAGCAGCGTTGGCTCCGGTAAGCAGATCGATGTTGGGGCGTTCGCCGCCGAGTTGTATATCGTTGGGGATGAAATCGTCCACAGACGAGAGGAGGCACGGGTGGCGCAGTTCTTCGAATTCGAGAACGCTTCGCTCGGCTTCCACAAACTGGGGACGACAGCTGGGCTCACCCAGGGAGGCAGACGCCTTGGCCAGACTGATGAGGCAGTCTAGCTGCGAGATAATCTTGACCGCCGCCAGCCAAACAGCGTAGTTCTCGTCAAATCGGGCATAGAATCGTCCAGCGACCTCCTTGACGATCTGACTGTGTGTCTCTTGGGCCTCTTGCAGCTTGCGGATCAGACTGCGTAGCTCCGGGAAGTAGTACCGTTTGACCTGCTTAGTGGCGGACATCTGGTCCCAAGATTTGGGTACGTTCTTCACCTTGATGGGCACCTCCATCTGGTAGATCTCTTTGCCGTTGTCCCTGTAGCAGATGGCGCTGGAGCCAAGCTCGCGCCGTGTGCGTTTCAGGAGATCTTCCAGGTCCTTATGCAGCTGCTCGATATACTCTTGAGACGTGTCAAAGTCCTCTTCAATTCCCGGCTTGGGGACAAGGATCCCATGCTCTCTCGCCTTCGAGCGGTCGAATGCGGTTTTCCAGTATTCCAGGAGATCCTGCAAGTTGGGCATCGCGTTGATCAGTTGGCCAATAACCCCATCGCCGGAGCCAGTGTCCTTGAGCAGACTCATGGTGTAGTCAATCTGCTCGAAGCCTTCCAAGACACGCAGGAAATCTTGCGCTTTGCAGTTGGCGGCGTGAATGCGGGAAATGAGTCGCTCGAGGTCCGGCATCTTGACTAACTGCGAGGAGAACTGATCCCGGACGGTAGGGTCGGCATTGAGAGCTTCCACGGCATCCAGTCTCGCGTTGATCTTCTTTGCATCCACCAGCGGGTGGCAAACCCACTGCTTGAACAACCGTTTCCCGAAAGGCGTGATGCAGCGGTTGAGAAGCTGGAAGAGTGTTCCCTCCGACCCTCCGTCGTAGGAATTTGCGAAAATTTCCATGTTGATGAGGGTTTGGCCATCGAGGACCAAGCTGGATGCCTTCTTTATCGGATCGTACCAGGAGAAGTTGCCAATGGTGATCAGATCTCGCTCAATCTTCAGCAATCTGAGGTACTGCACCAGAGCTCCGAAGGCGGACATGACCAGCTCCTTCTCGCGAGCCTCGCGAAGGGCTGGAGGCCAAGCTTGGATGTTGTCCGCGTCATCTGAGACGAAGTATTCGCTCGCATCCAATTCCCTGACCGTGATGTCAGCCTCCCAAAACTCCTTCCCGGGCTTTAAGTAGTTCCAAAGCGTTGTAGGTCCCGTATTGTTTTTCAAAATGCGGAGGGCCTTTTGGGATACCGCAGACTTTTCCAGGAGCAGCTCTTGTGGACGGGTCTGCGCGACGAATGTCTCGAACCGGGTCATGTCCACATCGTCAACGAATTGCGATAGGAAGAATTGACCCGTGGCAGTGTCAACGATAGCCAGTCCAAAGGCAGGGAGATCATCGACAGTTGCTTCCTTAATGGCGACACAGTAGGTGGACATGTCATCTTGAAGCATGGAGCCCTCAACGAGGGTTCCCGCTGTAAGAACGCAAGACAATTCTCGCTTGATGACTTTGTCCTCCTTCCCTGGCTTCTTGCCATCTCTCTCGCGCATTTCCTTGCCCAGGGCCGACTCAATCTGATCCACGCGGGCGATTTTGTATCCCTTGGCTACGAACTGATTGGCCCAGTGGTCCAAGCTCATCTCGGGTACACCGACCATACGCATGTTGACACGGTCCGTGAGCTTCAAGTCAAACAGCTGGTGACCGATGGTCGCGTCATTCTCGTAGAGCTCATAGAATTTGCCCTTCTTGAAGAAGACAACGGTGTCCCAGAATTTCTGCTTGATTTCCCAGTATTGCTTCTCAAATGGCGAGAACCTAGAAAAGGCCAGAGGCGGGATGTACAGCGTGCGGGGATCATATTCAGGATGACCGATAGGATTCCCGTCGATATCGCGAATGTTCGCAAGCCAAGAGTAGCGCTGCTCCGGTTCCGTCACGTGTGCTTTCTGTTTCTTCGCACTCGAGGGGGTCTTCGGCGTCTGTTGGGGCGCTCTGGCCTGGCGAGGCTCCGCGCTGTTGGGATCGTACGTCCATTTCAAGGCGGTGCCACCCGATGTTTCCGGAATATCGAGGTCGAGCTCGTGATCCGACGACGGCGGAGGAGGCATAGATGAGGATTTAGTTCGCGGCTGAGAGGCCTGCTTGCGTTTCTTTGGTGCTTTGACTTCCTCTTCCGAGTCGTCGGCGACGATAAAATCATCCATCTCTGCATATCGTCAGCTTCTTCCAGAACAGCAATGGACTGATATAGAGCAATTTACCATCGTCTGAGCCACCATCCAAGTCTTCGGCTCCCTCGAACTCATCGTCGCTTTCCGGGGATAGCCTCCGTCTTTTGTTGGCTCTGCCATTCCTACCGGTCGGGCGGAATATCTTATCGGTATCACCCTCGCCCTCGGAGTCGGACTCGGCATAGTTCACCTGCTTCTTCGCCTGTAATGACGCCAAAATCAGTATCATATCCGATAGATATTAGTTTCATGATCAGTGACCTACCCGACGAGAGGGCGACGTCGCGGTCTTATCGACTGGCTAGACAACCGTCAGCAAGTCCATCAGCTAGCAAATACAGAACCCAATGCCTACCGGCACATTATCCTCTTCCTCCTCAGGAACCACCAAATCACTGCTAGGAACGGGAGGCAAGTCCTTCGTAAACTGCGGCACACTCCTCTTTTTCGCGACGCTCTTAGCCGATCCTGCCCCACGTTGCGCGGAAACCCTCTCAGCGGGCGACGAGGCAGGCTCTCTGCTTTTCGCAGCCGACGGTGTCGACGGTGAGGACTTTTGAAAAAATCCTAGAATCGATTTCTGGCTTTTCATGTTCTGGGTGCTGGACGTGGTGCGTTTCAACGCCGCGGACGGAGGCGTTGCGGTCGTGGGCGACGTTGCCTCGGATGGTCCCTTGGCCATTCTTGGAGGACGCTTGGTTATCAATCGTAAATCGTGGAGATGTCGCAGACCGATCAGGGCATGTCGGTTGGAAGAAGTCAGTCTGGGGAGAGTGGTAGGGTTAGGTAGGGGAGAGAGGGTCGCCAGGAATTGATAGATCGAGCGGCCGGGAGAGAGCAAGGGCGTCGCGCGTGTCGACGCGTTTAGTGGTTTTCTTTTTCCCGCCGACATTCTTGGCTTCTTATCGCTTATCGCCCTCCCCACGACTATGATCTCTACGTGTTTCTACACAAATAGACAAAGTTGATGATGGTATACATATATGTGGCTTATTGGCTTATCAACAGAGCTATAGATCTAAAAATACAGTATAGTTTCAGGTGGCAAAATGGCCAGGGTTACCCAGAACGCCTTGCTCGTCTCCGGTCAACGTCTCCGCCAGACGATCATGCTTGTCTTCTCGTCAATTGCAGAGTCAACTTATTCAGTCTTCTCGGGGGCGGTCTTGTCGGACTGGGATGCGTCCGACTCGGGTTCCCACCCGGGCGCAGTCAAGCCGCGCGCCTTGAACTCCTCGTCGCTGACGATGTTCACGATCTTGAACTTCCACTTGCCCAGCTTGAGGAACAGATGGGTACCGTCGTGGATGAACTTCTCCGTCTCCTCGGCTTTCCAGCTCGTGATGGGCGTGAAAGTCAATTGATCCTCCATGGCGCCGCTGTTACCCGGGCGGCTTCCCACGTACGCACCCTTGTTGTTCACAATCCGGAAGCCCTCCGCCTTGGACGTCACCAGGCCGGCGGACCAGAGAATCTTGTTGAAAGTCTGGCCGTAGACCAAAGACCGTGGAAGCGTGACGTTCACGCTGGGCATGTTGGCGAAATTGGTCTGAGGCGCATACTTGTTCCCCGATTGGGGGTTTGAGAAGCCGAAGGTCGGGGACTGCGGATGGCCGCCGGGGGCGCTTGGCGTGCGAGGGAGTGGCGTTGGTTCGGCTGTCGAACTCCGGGGCCGGAATAATTGCCGGTGCTGAAGGGCGACCGCGTCGGCCTCTTCTTTGCCGTGGATGAGTTCCACGAATTCCGCGGCCAGGGCATGCTGGGCAACGCGGGTGGACGGGTCTTTGTTCTGTTCCTCCATGATCTTCGCGATTTCGGACACAGGCAGGAAAGTAAACATCTTCAGGTAACTTTCGACAACGTTGTCGGGAGTGCGGACGAAGAATTGGTACAGCTCGAAAGTGGACGTCATGTCCTTGTCGAGCCAGATCGCATTCCCTGCGGACTTGCCAAACTTCTCTCCAGACGGGGCCGTCAGTAAAGGCGTAGTGAAGCCAATCGGCTTGTCGATGTCATCAGTCAAGGGGTTCCGTTCCTGTTCCATAACGGTGTTTTTGCTGATTGACTTGACTGCGTCCATTCCGAACAGAATGTTTCCGTACTGATCCGTGCCTCCCACCTGCACTTGGCAACCCTTGCGAAAGAGCACCCACCAATCCCATGCCTGCATAAGGGGGTATGAGAACTCCGCAAAGGACATGCCGTCGCCTTGCAGTCGGGTTTTGACACTAGACAGATCGGTCAGGTTTTGTGGTGGTGCGCGCGGGGGACCAATTGACTCACTTATCTCTGCCGAGCATGGGACCCAGGCGCACGAGGGAGCCCAAGTCCCGCAGCACCTCGAGGAACGGGAGTCCGTTCCACCACATGTTGTTGTTGGTCAAGGCCCGTCGCGAAGACCATGTCTTCTTGTATCCGTGTCTCTCGCCGTACTTCTCGATGCTCATGCCCAGCTTCTTGAGCTGCATGTGCATACTCGCCATGTTTGCTTTCCGAACCGATGAGTGAACCTGCTCCCGACCCTTCAATCGGCCGGTGGGATCTCCAATCCGGGAAGTAGAACCGCCCAGCTTCTCTGTATCAGCGTCGTTGTCCATACTTTGATCGGGATTCCGAGATGAGGGGCACGAACCAGAAACGTAACCGGCAATTTCCACACGTATCCCCAAGCCAGAACCATAAACGGCAGCATATGACCGACATGCAAAGACGGAGCCGTTGGGTCCACACCCACGTAGATCCCCGCTCTTTTCTCTGTGAAGACGCGATGCAAAAGGTCCCGTTCTCTGTGGCAGACGATAGCAAGTTAGTCGAGAAATCTAAACAAAGTCCATGCGAATGATGGCGGTGACTCACCCAACGACATCATGAATCAATCCTCTCTCCTCCAAGTGTTCCACAAAACTCTTCCTTTTCCCGGCTTTGATCTCCTCCGCGAATTGTGCCCACTCCTGCTCCGCTTCCTTCGTGCGTCGGACGTAATTTTGAGTGATCCATCTTTTTTGCTGGCCTCCAGTTTCGATAACCGAGCTCCCCAAAGAGGATTGCAGTCCCGTCGGACGGGTAAGACCAGATTTCACGAGTTCCGCCGTCCGAGCATAGTTACAGGCGCGGTATACTGTCCGTCCGCCTTGCGCAAAGTTGGACATGCGCAAGCGTGCCGAGCTCGGCAACGCGCCGAGATGAGGCCTCATGGGATGAGGCTAGAACGAACACCTCAGTCGAATACAAAGATTCTCGACAGATGGGGAATCGGCCAGGCGAGAGAATCAGAGGCCAAAATTGGTCGAGAAGAGGGACATGAACGATTGGCAGCGGTTGCGATTATTTTCGCGGATCTCCGATAAGAAGCCGATCAGTCACTTCCCCGACGGAGAATCGTTGATGCGTTGCTCGATGGGCCGCGGAAGAACTGTCCCAAGTAGTGAAAATTTCAACAATCTTGAGCAGACAGATCTTAATTCTGGGAATAGATACAAGGGCAAAAAGTGCTAGATAGATACACAGACTTCAGTGCTCGGGTCATGAATACTATGTTTTACACTGGCCATACACCGATCAAAGGCCATCAACCAGCCCAGTTACTACGACGTTCGCAAAACATTCATGACTATCAACTGAATTATTGTATTATTATTGTTTAAGTCAGTAACCAGGATACGAAATCCGGCTATAATCTATAAAAAAGTCCATGTCGAGAGCCCTATCATCAAGGTGCCGAGACAATCGTCCACACCTCTCGAGGGTCTGCAACACGACACTGCTCCATCGAGCCAACACCCCAAGTAATATGTGATCAGAGATGCCTTCATCGCGTCCGTGAAGTAACAAGGTGGTGTGCCGAACGCCGTTATCATCCTCTTTCCACCGGAGCCCAGCAGCCCTTGAGCCTCGAAAGGAGAGCCACAGGGCTCCAGGAGGAGAGATTGAATCAAATAGAACACGCTAGGCTTTCATCATCTGGAAATTGTTAGTTAATGGTTCATGCAAATTTACAAAGACAGCCGGAACTGTCAAGGTAGGACTCACGGTTATAAAACTTGGAAGGATGGAGAAGGAAAAGAGAGTGTGAGAAATCGTCGGTTTTTATGCCGTCTCGTAGTGGGTCATGTGACACTAGCTGGTTTGGGAAGGCGGAATCGTTCTGCCGGTGGTTCGTTGCGCCATGATTGATTTCCCTGATGGAGTCACTCGAGCACATCTTCTACTCCGTAATACATTGTGATTTTGTCTCGTTGATGCTTTGATTGACTCTTTACTGGTTTGTATAGACTGTTAGGGAGCATCGAGACAGCATGTTCGTGGCTCGCGCGGGGCGAGTCGCCCCTCGTCTTTCTTCCAGCTATATCGAGATCTCCAATTACCTCCGCGGCCGCCGAACGGGATTCCGCGCCGGAGGGTATGGTCCCAGGGCGACGACAAGGCCCTTCCATCGCTCCTCTTGTCTTCTGGAGGAAACAAATAGCCAGGATGATCATATGCATTTTCTAGATAAGTACAAAAAGGCGGGTAAGCTCATCGTCTCCGTGATTACACTCCAAGACCCTCTCGTCCATACTGCTAATGCTGACTGCTCCAGTGGATTTCCCACCGGCGACAGCCGACTTCGAGACGTTCTTCTCACAGGCCGCCGCGGATCAACAAGTCGTTCTTCATGGCTATGTGGGGGTTCGTCGTGATGTGTCCAAAAAATTGGCGTTTGTGCGCCTGACGGACCCGACGATGAAACACAGTATTCAGCTGATCTCAATGGCAAACAACGGGTCGTTAGAGCAACTCAAAGCGATCAGAGCCAACAGTCCAGTCGCCATTCGAGGGAAGGTTCAGGCGAAGAAAGCCAAAGGGGCCGAAATGGAACAAGCCGAGCCGTGGGAGTTGTTCGTGGAGGAAGTCCACCCTCTCAATGACTTTCCGAAAGACATCCTGATGAAATCGGACACCAATTTCGCTCCAAAGCACCGGTATCTGCAGCTGCGCGCGGATTCGGAACTCCGCGATGCCCTCCGCTTCCGAGCACAGGTCCACAATGTGTGCAAGCAGGAGCTGGATGCGTCCGTGCCGCCTTTCCTCGAGGTGGAAACGCCAATCCTCTTCAAGTCGACTCCCGAAGGTGCTCGCGAATTTCTGGTGCCTACTCGGAAGCGTGGGCTGGCGTATGCGCTCCCGCAGAGCCCGCAGCAGTACAAGCAAATCCTTATGGCCAGTGGCATCCCCCGGTACTACCAGTTTGCGCGGTGCTTCCGTGACGAGGATCTCCGTGCTGACAGACAGCCGGAATTCACTCAGCTCGATCTGGAGATGTCCTTTGCAACCGGAGAGGACGTAATGAAGGTTATCGAAGGAGTCATTCGACGACTCTGGTCAACATTGATGCCGGAGCCAGCCCCGGCAGGCCCATTCCGCAGAATGGGCTACCAAGAAGCCATGGCGCGGTACGGGTCCGACAAGCCCGACACCCGCTACGGCATGGAGATCTCGCGAATCGACTACATGATCCCGGTAGACCTAGTCAACAAGATCTCGGACCTAGACGAGCCTATCGTCGAAGTCTTCAAGGTTGAGAACAACGAGAATGACCCAGCCGCCATGTTCCAATTCATCCGCGACTTCCTCGACTCCCCCGCCGGCACCCCATTCAACACCAACCCGGCCGGCGCCCCAGGCGTCTTCGTCTACGACGCCAAGAAGCCCCTCTGCGGAATGACCGCCTTCGGCTTCGAAGCCGCGGAATACATGGAGGAACAACTCGACCTCGACCACGGCGACCTCGTCGTGATCCAAGCGCGCGAGAACGCGCCCTTCTCCGGCGGGTCGACCCCCATCGGCGACCTCCGCCGAGCCCTCCACTCCGCCGCCGTCTCCAGCAACTTCAAGCCCGCCCCGACAGGCTTCGACTTCCTCTGGATCAACGACTTCCCGCTCTTCTCCCCAGCAAGCGACACCGAACCGGGCCAAGGCGGCGCCGCAGGCATCGCCTCAACGCACCACCCCTTCACGGCGCCCAAGACCGCCTCCGACGTGGACCTCCTCCTCCAGGACCCCACGAAAGTAGTCGCCGACCACTACGACCTCGTCGTCAACGGCGTCGAGCTCGGCGGCGGCAGCCGCCGTATCCACGACGCGGCCGTCCAGGAATTCATCCTCCGCGACATCTTGCAGATCAGCCCCGAGCGGCTGGCGGACTTTGCGCACCTGCTGGAAGCGCTGCGGGCGGGGTGTCCGCCGCATGCGGGGCTGGCGCTGGGCTTCGACCGGCTGGTGGCTGTCATGCTGGGGAAGGAATCCGTGCGGGACGTGATCGCTTTTCCGAAGATTGGGAAGCTTGGGGAGGATCAGATGGTGAAGGCGCCTAGTGCTGTTAGTGAGGAGGCGTTGGGGACGTATCATTTGAGGTTGAAGGAGTGAAATCGCCTTGTTCTTGGCTATTGGGGGTTTGCATTAGATTGTATTTGTATAGTGTATATATGGTGTGTCTGTGTACTGATAGTGATAGTGATAGATGCGATACCCTCTCACCTTTCAACCCTTTTCAATGACTTGACATTCACCAAGATGAAGTAGAGTAAGTATAATGATACCAATAGATAAGGTAAAAGAAATGAAATAAATGTTGCAACTGCAATTCGTAACTCAATCAATATATCTACACAGGCGGGTCGCAGAAGCCACACAGATGCTGTTATACAAAAACGCAACGCCATTCCCACAAAAGAAGAACGCAAAGGAAAGAAAAAGGGAATCTAATACAAAGTCACGAATATAAAAAACCAAGTGTCAAACACACTCAAGCGGCCGACGTGACCGACGGCGACTGCTCCTCCTCCTCATCATAGTACAAGTACTCGTCGTCGTCGTCCTCGTCAGGCTCCCCCTGTCCAAAGGCACTCCGCCAGACACCATCCCAGAGGCCCTTCTTCGTGGCCAGACCGCCGACCAGCAGGATAGGCAGCTGCCAGATACTGGCCCAGAAGAGGCCGCGGGCGGTGCCGTGGGCGCCCTGGTGCTTCCAGAAGTGGTAGGCCTCCTTGACGAGCCACCCGTTGGCGATAGAGCTGCCGACCAGGAAGCCGTGGCCGACGACGCCGACCCACCAGAGGCCGATGGAGATGGGGAACATCAGGACGGAGTAGCGCAGGGCGACGCGGGCGTTGCGGGCCGGGTTAGTCCAGCAGAGCATCTTGTAGCCTGCGGCGCGGTACTCGTCGCGGATGGTGTGGGAGAGGGCGTTGAAGTGGGGGAATTGCCACGCGAAGAGGATGCCACCTAGGAGCCACCCGCCGATGCTGTCCTCGCTGAAGAGCATGTCGCGCCAGGTGTCATGGCCCGGGGTGGCTGTCTGGCCGGCCGCCGCGACCCAGCCCATCAGTGGGGGGATTCCGCCGACGATGGCGCCCACCCAGGTGTTGATGACATGCAGGCGCTTCAGCGGCGTGTAGACAAAAGCGTACAGGAAGATGTTGCTCGCTGACAGGGCCGCTACCGTCGGGTTCGTACCCAGGTAGAGCAGACCCAGCCCTGCCAATGCGGTTGCGATCGCGAAGACCACGGCCGCGCGACGGGAGATCAGTCCGCGGACAAGGGGCCTGTTGCGCGTGCGGGACATGAGGGCGTCGTATTTCGGCTCGAAGATCATGTTCAGGGTGTTGGCGCTGGACGAGGACAGGAAGGTACCGGCCGTCAGGTAGAGGAAGGTCAAGGTGGAGGTGGAGAGCGTCGGCAGCGGGGCTATGGACGGGTCGAGGGTCAAAAGGGACGAGATCGGGTACATGCCGTACGCGGAGGTGGTCGTGAGCACAATCAGGATGGAGAGACGGGGTTTGGTGAGGGCGAGATAGGCGGCCATGTTGCGACGGAGGGAGGTCTTAGGGAGGGCGGAGGAGAGGTTGGACAGCTGTGCCGACGCATCGGGCGGGATGACATGGTCTGCATCATCTTGACCCTGGCGGGCAGATTCTTCTTCCTTCAATCGTTTCCTCCGACGATGTGGCAGTTCTGCTGTCGCCGTATCCGGGCCATTGGCACTCCCATCCGTGGTCTCCGCCGTACGCGACGAGGCGGGGTTTGACGATCCCCGTGCGGCATTGGCAGCGGATAACGACGCCAGGACGCCGTCCTTGGTACCGGTACCATCATTCTCCCGATTAGACGAGAAATAGGTCTTATTCAGGGTGGAGGCCGCAGGTTGGCTCGGACCCACGCCGGAAGACCATCGGGAGGACGAGAGAAAGCTGCGGACGGTGGGGCGATGAGGACGCGCGCGGAGGAGGCATTGCGAGCAGATACGCGAGGGATCCCGTGGGGGAGTTAACCTCCGCAGTGAGGGGTGCAAGAGAAAGACCATGACGGGGACATGGGCCAGGGACAGAACGACGACCGAGCGTGGAAACAATTGAGATCTTGATGCGGATGAAGTCCTCGAAGAAGACAAAAGGCGGTGAGGCGGGGCAGAACCCCACCGCTTATTTTGATCGCGTTCTGATCGACTTGGACAACTTCACTTTGGGACAGATCACCACACATCCACGAGGAGCACGACTCTCTCTATTTCTCTTGCATCTACGGCGCGAAAATGGACTCCATCCAGCAAGCGGTTGTCCAACCCCTCCAACCCATCCTCCGGCCCATCGCATCCGCCCTCCCCAAACCCGTCCACGATGTCGTTGTGTCCCTAGTCGGTGCTCCCTGCTACAGCACCCTTCTGGTCGACCTGGACGTGGCCAAGGATCCCGAATGCACCTCGCTCGCCATCTCCAAGGCACTGGGTATCGCCATCGTGGGTGCCAGCGCCATCGTCAAGGTGCCGCAGATCCTCAAGTTGATCAAGTCGCAATCGTCCGCCGGGGTGTCATTTGTCTCGTACGCGCTGGAGACGGCCAGCCTGCTGATCACGCTGTCGTACAGCGTGCGCAACCAGTTCCCCTTCAGCACCTACGGAGAGACGGCTCTGATCGCCGTCCAAGATATCGTGGTGGGCGTGTTGGTCTTGACCTTCGCAGGGAAAGGTGCCGCGGCCGCAACGTTTGTCGCCGTTGTCGCGGCTAGTGTCTATGCGCTGCTGTTCGACCAGACGCTCATCGATGCGCAGACCATGGCGTATCTGCAGGCGGGCGCGGGAGCGCTGGGTGTGGCCAGCAAAGCGCCGCAGATCTTGACCATCTGGCAGGAGGGCAGTACCGGCCAGCTGAGTGCTTTTGCTGTATGTTTGACCACGCCACTGTCTGTAGTCACAAGTCCGATAACTAACAATAAAAAAAATCCAGGTTTTCAACTATCTCGCCGGATCCCTGTCGCGCATCTTCACAACCCTGCAGGAGGTGGACGATCCGATCATCCTGTACGGGTTCATCGCAGGATTCAGTCTGAACCTGGTGCTTGCGACGCAGATGCTGTACTACTGGAACAGCTCGGCGGCCCCGGCCCCGGCCAAGAAACAGACCCGTTCGAAAGCCAAGGTCCAGCTGGAGAAGCCGATTGCGCAGAGCACGGGGGCATCGCCCAAGTCGGGCAAGGGACCTACCACGCGACGACGGGGTTGATCTTACTTTCTTCTCTATTCCATAAATAACCATAAATCATAATATTTTCGCACCATGCAACACCCATCGTAGATTACAACAGATAGAATAAAAATCACCGCTGCCCAGGCTGCGCTCCCGTAGTCATAAACCGCAAAATACCCTCCAACGGCACAACCGGCGCGACCACCTTCTGCACACCAACACCACCATCCTCCCCACCAACCGCACTCGCCCCATGGGCACCCCCAGTAGCAATATCAAACTCAAGCCCACCACCACCGGCAACAGCCCCGGCGCCAGGCCTCATCCGCACGCCCACAACCTCCATCTCCTCGTCCTCACCCTGCCCCTCGTTCCCCTCGCCCTCACTACTCCCACTACTCTCCAGATCATCCTCGCCATCATCCAGCACGCGCCGCAAACCAGTCACCACGTTCGCGACCCCACCCTGCCTCTCCTCCAGGGTATAGTCACCGCCCCAGTCGCGCTGTCTCGCTTCGCGATTGGCCTCGACGGGCGCCCAGTGCCATAACTCCGCTAGATCGTGTTCGCTGAGATTGTTGTCATTGTCGGCGGTGACACCGTCGCCGCCATTGTTGTTATTATTACTGTTGGTATCCGGCACAGCCCTGCGCCGACCCCGCGCAACCCAGTCCTCCACGCGCGGATCGAGCTTCGTGCGCAGAAGCTGCTCGAGGGTGGGCGCTTGCGTGCGACCCGGGAAGTCTGGACCCGGGTAGGCGACGAGGGAGGATAGGAGGGGCTGGTTCTCGGAGAGGTGTTCGGAGATGGAGAGGAGGTTGTTGGAGAGGATTGTAGCTTGGGATTGGAGGGAGGGCCTGCATTTTTTCAGTTTAGCTTCTCTTCTTTTTCATAATAAATATATATATCTATATATCAGATAAATAAAGAAAGAAATACCAAGACGGAAGAGGATCACTCTGGTTCAAACTTGCGATGAGGGAGGCGAGCGAGTGGGTGAGTTGGACGAGACGTTGGCGGGATTGTTCGAGGGCTTTGATCTGGTCTTTGGTAGGGGTGGACATTTTTCTTATATTGGTTTATTATATGTATTATATTGTATTTGGAGGGTGTTCAAGTAAAGATCAATTGAGGATTGAGGGGAGCGGAGAAAGATGGAGATGGAGAGTTGATTGATGGTGGATGAAGTGAAGTCCCGATGGGGTTTAGTCTCACTGTGTTTCTTCATATACTCCGTACTGTCTATGTGTTTGATACTCTACTCTACTTCTAGAGACTATTGATGTCATTCATAATAGTGAATGAGAAAGAGAGAATGTCAATCATATCAAAAAGAAACCAACTAAAATAATAATAATAATAATCTCCTATAATAAATCCGACCCTTCGGCCGAAAGACCTTGGCAGTCGTGTTTATTTATAGCGGGCGCCTAATGAGACAGGAGGATTGTCAAGACGCGGGGGTACATAAAGAGAGAAGTCTCCTATTTGTATTTGTGATTTTTTCTACTAGAATATTCAAGTCTATCTACCTGTACCATCTGTTGTATACTGTGTATGTGGCATAACATATTATTAACATCATGAGGGTATAGTTATATGACATCCATCTCCACCAGAACCTCCATCCTCGATCCTAGAACCCACCAAACAAAGACTAACCCTGCACAGGCTCCTTCTCCTTCTTCTCCTCCTTCTCAGGAGCATACACCGTCCCAGGCACAGGCACAGGCACACTCACCCCAGTCTCCGTAACATGCGCCTGCGGCTTGCCATACCCAGCCCCAACCGCACCACTCCCATACGCATACGGATGATGCATACCCACCGCAGCAGCAGCGTCATACCCATCCTGCGGCACCTGCCCTTGGCCCTGAGCAAAAGCATGAGCATGAGCATGTGCATGGGGATGATTCCCCCACCCAGCATGGAAGCGATTCAACTCTCGCTCCTCACGCAGCTGCCTTGCCTTCTTACGACGATGACGCACAAAGAAGAAGCAGCAAACTGTCAACGCACAGACCACGATCACGAACGCTAAGATAGGAATTGCAATGACGACGGCGAGGTTGACGCCTTTGCCTGATTTGGGCGCGAGCAGGTTCACCGTGGACGACGGCAGCATGGACTCGCTGAAGATGCGCGCTGGGCTGATGGGGAATGATTCGGTGGGAGGAGTGCGGAAGTGGCAGTTGTAGCGGAGGGCTTCGAGGACTGATTCACAGGTTATTATTTGATTTGACTTTGTGTGTGCGGGGACCAACGCAAAGTGTTGAAGAGAGAAAGGAAAAGGAAGAAGAGGAAGAAGAAGAACTTACAATTCGACATATAATTCTGATTATCAGTCATATTATAGCACTGCTCACACTGACTGATAGCATTATCGGCAAACGCATTCGACCCACACCAAGTGTCAAGATTATCCCCATCAGGGTTCGCAATCTCAAACTCGAGCGCCGAATCCAGCTGCTGACAGGAAACCGTGCACTGGGTGGAGATATTGCTGACGGACTCGGGGGTGCCGAATACGCAGCTAGTGAACGCATATCGCAGGTTATCTACCAGCATTGGTTAGAACCTTACCCACGACCAGGAAATAACCAAACGATCAGGGAAGAACCAAACAATCGCAGAAGAACCAAACGACCCGAAAATCAATCAAACGACAGCAGAGGAAAAAAATCAAAACATACACAAAGACCACTCCACATCCGACTGCTTCGTCGGGGTATCATGAAACGAGCTGCGCAGTCCACACTCAACGCACTGCTGAAAAGTCGAGCCCTTCTCCGTCTGCGTGAACTCGCGATCCAGACAGGCGATTTCCGACGCCGTCGTGTTGGACGAATGCTTGTGGCAGACATCCTCGCAGGGCGAGCCAGGCGTGATACGCAGGGAGAGAACGGGGACACTCTGAGCGAGGAGGACGAGAGCCGTCGCCCACGTTGACGTCCTTCGTCCCAGCATTCTGCTGTTTGTTAATTTTGCTTCTAGACTTCCAGGTCTACACCAGCCAAGCAAGGAGACGAGCAAGCCGAGCGGCAGATGAATCCGACCATGGAAGTGTCACCAAGACACGCGCAACAAGATATAGAAACGAGAAAGAGATCAATTCTCAATCGACCACACCAACAAAGCCAAACAAAAGAATCAACTCAACCCAGCCAACAGCCGGTAAAAGTACCCATCCAAAGACAAGCCAGTCAAGCAGACCGGACAGACAGAGCTTGATAAAAAAGCGCCCAGCCCCAAGACGACCGGGGTGTGATCATCGCGGTGCATTCACGCCGCCCACAGACCAGGAAGTCAAGTCGCAACAAGCATATGCGAGTGGGGGTGGGAAAGAGGGGGTGTGTATGGATGGAACAGGGGACTGGCGCTTAGACAGGAGGCTGTCAGTAGCCTGTCAAGGACGACCAGAGAAAACAGCGTGAGTGTGATGAGATGGAAAATTGTGACTGTGACGCGCACTGCAGCTGTTAGTTTGGCGTCGTTCATTCGTTCCTTCGCGCAACCCCTCTTGGGACCGGGGGGTTGATTGGTTGGGGATGTGTGTCGGATGGGGTGGTCTGGATTTCCATCTATTACTTATTATATTTTATATATTATAGAAATATATTAAGAAAGAAATCAAGAATTAAAACAAGTCCAGATAGTACAGACTACCGAGTCACCTCCGGGAAAAGTCCTAATGTGATAACAATACCTACTACTCCATACGTACTATCGTAGTACTAAGTACGAGAAACGGACTCCGAACCAAGTGGATCCCCTTGGCGCGAGCAGATCGATCTCTTCGAATCAGACGTTACAGATCGATCTCTTCGAATCAGACGTTACGAGAACAAAGACCGATAGAACCGGATTCAAGGAAATGATCGACGGGTAAATTGCTCGTTCTACTGACTCGGGCTCAATAAAGGATGGATAAACGCAAATAAACAACAACAAACAAAGAAAGATAAACTTCCTCCCCAGACAAGTCGAGACGCCACCATGCAAGTCGTACGGTACCTGTTGCCATCCCCCGGGGTGGTACAGAGAACTCAATCGTGGGCCGAATGGGGGTTGAATGGCCCAGGTGTGAGTGAGAAAAGGAGAGAGAGCGTGATATGAGGGGATAGGTGGTTTGGATCACACAGATTGCTGAGAAACAGATGTAGTCAATGGGAAAAGGAATGAGGTGGTATAAGCATAAGCACAAGAATGCTGTCAATTCTGAATTCATTACTCCCGCCATCTATCGCATCATCCATACAGCTCCTCGTAGGAAGGTACCAGTTCCTGTCCAGTGGACTCGACCTCGGGCGCCCGGTGGGGCTCCCGGCCCCGGGACTGATGGGACGGTTGCGACGGCAGCTGTAGCGGCGGAGGGCGTGGCGATTTCACGAAAGGAGGACGAGGACTTTTGATTTTCTCGTGATGGGTGGGGAGATGGAAAGATCGAGGTCCCTCGCTCACTGCAGAGGGGACCGTCGAGCTGTAGCTGGTGTGTTTGGAGCTGGCCGTGACCGGCATCGAGGCCGTGCCGTCAGTCGTATTGCTTTGGATGCTGCAGCGTCGCATCTTGGAGGTGATGGACAGCGGGGGAGATTTGGACGCTGGAGGGTATCGCCCTCGGGACGGGCCCAACTCCGATACGGGTTCATCGTCCTCGGACGCATCGCTGGACGGGCCCTCCGAGGCGGAATCCTGCCAGGTGCGAGGGGGATCGCGAGTGGTGCATAGCGGGGCCGGGATTTTCTTCGAGGGTCGATTGCGTAGTTTGGAGTCATAGTGCCCCCGCGGAATGGTCAGGGACGAATCCCCCGAGGTTCGATTGACCGGATGGCGCGGCGAGGACCAGCTGCGGCGATCGGTCGTGTCAAGAGAACTATGTCGTCGTCCCCGTTCTGGAGACCGGGCCACCACACCGGCAGGTTGATCCCACTGGCTCCAGGATCCCTCGGTGGGATAGGTGATGGAGACATCTCCCCACCGCGAGTCCAGTTCCGAAGAGAGCTTGCGCTTCCGGCGCAACTTCCGGATGATGGCCGTCATGATCCTCCACGGGCTTCTCATCAAACAGGGTTAACGCGACATGTACCGGCCAGAGAAGTGGGTGTCGATAAGCATACTATCTGAAAAAACCAAGGAGATGGGAGGGGGGGAGAAACGGTGAGTCAATCCCCTTCAACCATAAAAGACCTCACGAACAGGTCACCCACCGGCAGAAGGGGACAGGGGCAGACGACGAAGAGAAGACGTGAAAGACCGGTTCCCAGCCAGCATGAAAGAAGGAGATATATCAGAATCGGACCATCGAAGCCCGCCGGTCCAGCGACCACCGCATACGAATCGTTGAGGAAAGTTTCCGACAGGAACGTGATCAGCCTGACGGAAGGGCGCCATTTCCTCAGGCCAGATTTGACCTGACCTGACCTTAGCTAGCCCGAGCTAACCTGACCCAGAACTTCACCCGGGGTCAAGGGGGGGAACGGGAAGGGGGGCGAGAGAGGGAGGGGGGGAGAGTAGTGTGGACGCCGCAGAGCAAAGGTTCAATCATTCAATCACACGGGTTCCGGAGGGGACGGACGCGTTGCTTTTTGGACCCGACAGTCTGGTTCAGCCCTTCATGAGGCCTCGTCCGGTGGAGGTGACGGAAGGCGCCACCTGCCATGAACAGGATGGTACGGACCGGGTGATCTCCACCTGTCTAACCGGGCGACAGATTCGAAGCGGGAAAACCAAGCGGCAAATGAGGAGAGAGCCCTGGAGAAAGCCTCGAAGGCAACGAGGAACCGACATCTGGAGGAGGGATGACGGGAGGGGAACGGAGGCGAATGCAGACTGCGGCACAGTCATGCGTCCACTTGTCCGTCAGCTTGGCATGGCGCTTGCTGGAGAGAAACAGGGGTCGAGCCAACCTTCCCAGTTCTTGTGTTCAGAAGAGGGAGGAGACGGGGTGGGGGCCATCATCATGATCCCTGACCAACGGGTCATCCATGACCGGATATCGCGAGGAACAGAAAGTAGGTTGCGGATTCGGACCGGACGAGGCAACTAAGGGACTAGTGAGGTAGCAGTGGAGACGACGAGTCCACCAATGTTGTGGCGCGTCTGAGATTCATTTATGCAAGAACCCAGCCAAGACGGGGATCGACTGTGAATAGTCAGCGTTTATGACTCGTTGATGAGTCAATGAGGTTGGTTGGTTGAGATGGCTGGTTGTTGATTGGGTTGATGTGAAACGGATGTTAGTATAGAAGGTCAAGTATAGACAAGTTGATATGGAAGATCAACAACTCAACGACAATTCCAAATCAATAAATCATATCACGACGGATCACGCCGGTTTGATCGTCACGGTTGGCCCCGAGCCATCCACAGAGCTTATCTACGCGCCGTGATGGGGATTGTCTTGCATGAGAAGGTCTGATTCGTCGTCTTTCAGACTAGTGTGAAGCTATTCCTGCGGCGCAATATGTTCAAAAGAAAGACTTACGTTGCCCTAGTCAGATTGCCATGTTGGGAAGTAGACATACTCCTAGTACCTAGGTAGTGAACTACGTAGGTACTAACTGATTGACTAGGCAACAAACGAGGTTCCTAGTTAGGTACCGTCAGTTTGATAGATCTATACTAGTCCGCTTCAGTTAGGAGGCATGGATGTCACCAGGATTCTTGATGGCTAGAGCGCGACTCTCTCTATCCTTGAAAAGTACCGCTCGAGACGCCCGAGGGAATAAGAATGGGTTATGACAAGGGTTGGTCAAGGCCAAGTACTTCGTAGAATAAACCAGGATGGAGATGGGGGAGGGGAAGGAGAGGGGAATGCCCTATACTAGTGCGTTTAATCACAAGTACATTGTCCATCTACTTCCTGAATTTTGGAAATTCTGTTGGAAATATATCACCAAATGCTGTTCAGCTTTTGGTATAATGGGTTGGTTATTATAGACAGATCGATGTCGTCCAATCCCAATACAAGATCACCATCCACTCGAAATGCTGTCTACAGAGACCAGATCATATCAGTCATAATCATTATATTCTTTGATCATCAGCTATCATGAGCATCATTAACACCAAAGCAAGACCCCAAGAACATCAACTCAAAGAATGACCGAAAAAAGAAAGAAATCAAGTCCAAACACCGTACCATCCCATCCCCCAAACACCAAACACCATGAACAAAAACTGTCAACAATGATACGATCTTCATCCACTAACTACCCCAAATTAGTGATCAGTCGGGACAACACCGGTCTTTTTTTGCGCGGTCGCGATGTCTCCCCAGCAGGTCGATCTTCCTCTCCTCCTGTTGCTCCTCCTATAGGAGGAGAAGAGGCGGGTGAAGATGACGACGGCGCCGCACGAGCAACAGCAAGGTCCTCAGGAGCCGTCTGCGCCCACGACTGTCGCGGCTCAAACGAGAAGCGGTTCGTGTTCGTCTCACTGTGCGGCACAGCAAGCGGTGGCTGGGGGTAGGGCACGGGGGCACCGTCAGCGAGATAATACTGCTGCTGATGCTGGTGCTGATACTGATGCTGATGTTGGTGCTGGTACTGTTGCTGACTAGAGACAAGATAATTCGGGGTAGGATGAGTCGGAGCCAGATGAGTCGAGGGTCTCTGTGTGTGCGTATGCGTATACGCATGCGCTTGCATATGCGACGGCATCGGCACAGACGGCCATCCCATCTGGTGCTGCGGGGCATCGACCCTCTGGTACCGCGATGGGTCATACACAGGAAGACGAGGCTGATAGGCAGGCGGTGGAGACGGAGACTGGTTGTGAGCGCGGGCATCGACGCCCGCGCCGACTGTGTGGATCGGATGGGGGAAAGATAAGGACGATGGGGGCCGTTGTTGGCCTGTGCCCGGGTCGTTTTCGCGGGACTTGCGACCGTGTGTGGTGGAGGCGTGCAGCGCGAGCGACTGTTCCTCGCGATGAACAGCGTGGTTGCGTTTGCGCTTTTTGAGGAAGTAGATGAGGATTCCCGCTGTCACTGTTGGAGATATCTGTTAACAAGGTATAAAGTTGTCGCCAGTCAAACCCTAGTTGGCAGGATGAGGGAACGTACTGGCGATGACAACGACGCCGCCGATGACGACTCCGACGATGACTTGTGTGGTGTTGTCGCTTGGGTTACTGTCTGATCGGGGGTGTAGAAGTGGATCGGGATGGTGGATGCTGTGGGGGAGGATCATGCTGATGATCGATCACGATCTTATCCTCCGTAGATCGAAGGAGTTGAAGTCTCCGCCAGGCAAGTCGACCAAGAGTGAGACCTTGAAGTGATAAATCCATCCAGACCACCCGGACACACGAAGCAGTTATAAAACATCCTCGCGGTTTCAACACCCGCATGATGAAGCTATTTTAATCCGCATCGCGGCTATCTCCTCGAAATAGAAGCATCCAGGTCTGACATCGTGGGTCGGATCGGCGGGAAGAAACCAAACAGCCAGGCTGAAACAGACTAAAGCACAGAGCTCGTCCCTCAGAATTAAAAATAGCAGAGCCAGCAGGTGGGTGAGGGGAAGGCTCCGTTCGAAGGATCCGGTGTGCTTGTTGATGTTATTGGTGGTGGGGCGTGGTCGAAGCGCCGGGATTGATGCCGCAGCGGTTAGTTTGGACTTAGGGCTAAATGCTTGGTGTGCTTATGGAATGATACAATTTACAGTATAGAGAGGAAGGTAGAGATAGAGATAGAGAGAGAGAGAGAGAGCGAGATAGTTGATAGAAATCCAGTCATCAATTCATCATTAATCAACACGCTCAATAATAACATAAATTCCCAACGCTCCAAACTCCAAGTCCTCAATGCACCAAGTAAATACTAAAACAATCATCCATAAATATCCTCCGAATCAGGCACCATAGCCATCGTCAATGTCCTCGTAGCACGCTTCTTCTTCCTCTCACCAACACCCACACTAAACCGCCGACTATGCCCATAGTCCGCACTCCCCCTATACTCCGACCGCCGAGATCCCTCACCGGCATCACCATCATCGCTATCCCCACAGTAAACACTTTCCCGACACCGCGATGCTTGACCCGCATACTCCCCGGGCCAGACAGTTTGCATGCTGTCTCTCACACTGGCGCGTCCAGAAGAAGAAGAGGAGGAGGAGGAGGAGGAGGAAGAGGGAGAATGCGCGTTGGCAGGGATATAGCGAAAACGCTGCGACGGCTGGAGATTCATACTCATGCGGTGGGTGGTAGTGGAAGCCACCTCGGCCGGATAGTCCTGGTGGATCGGACGATATGCAAACTCAGGACGACGCTCAATGAGCGGGTGGCAGGAGCCTGTTGGGCTCGGGGGTTCGTCTCCCTCTGCGGAGGTTGGGGTCTTGCTGCGGGGAGTGAGGCGCATTGAGAGACGGCGGGGGTGAAAGGTGCTTAGGCGGTTGCTGTTGTTGCTGTTGCTACTGCTTCTGGCGGGGGCAACATGTTCTGGGACGTAGCCTGGGCCGTATGCATCACTGTGGTGGGTTGGTGGTTGATGATGAGGGGTAGAGAATTGATTCCACGATCCGCCTGTGGGTGCTGAGATGGATACATCGCCCCAGCGTTCATGGAGACGGCGATCTCGATCCGAGGTGTCTTGTTTGCGGAAGCGGCTGAGAGGGCGGGGGATGATGTTCGTCATTTTGTGGTATTTTAATCAATGGATGATATTATAGATGTTGATGAAGATGAAGGAGAGGAGAGACAGCCTCGTCTCAACCCAGAGTATAAGTCTAAAACCAACAACATCAACTGAAATGATATCAAAGGATCGCTAAGGTTCTGACCCAACTCAGCACAGACCAAAGCAATACTTTAAATCTTTAAATCTTTCAACCAGTTTCAGAAGACGGACAGACACCATCCATATAAAAGCTTGTCCCAAACAGCCCTAACTTGGCAGAGCGCGGGACCGCCCATATCTCGAAACGCCATGATGATCACAACAACCTGAACAATCCCTGTCTAGGAGGGTTACATACATAAATCCACACATACAGGATCCCAAGTATAGAAGCAAAGCCAAGCAGAGAGCGCCCCTAACGATGAATTAACCGCCAGCACGAGTGATCAATCTGCAGGGGACCGAGACCAAATTAGGGTTGTGATTGCCCGACATGGAACCCCATTCCGGGCTAATTGTTCTATAATTATTCTCATCTGGGGGGAATTATTAGCCTGCATAGCGGGGTAATTAGTCTTACTGACAGGGGGGTTAATGTGACCAAATTTAGAAGTATGAGACTTTTTTGTTGATTACAGGGTTAATTTTTCTTATTTTAGCATGTTGAGCATGCAGTGAGTAGCAAACTTGGCTAGTCGGTTGTGTTTAGGAGTGTTCTCAGCGAGGCGCCTGCATGGTCGTCACTCGCTCACTTACTCCACATTTACTCGTGCGAAGTTGATGCCGAGGGCTTGTTTGGGCTTGTTTTGTTTCAGAATCCAAAAAATCAATTGGAACAATAAATGGATATCATTTGACATGCATATTCGTAAGATATCAATATGAACATGTGCTTCTTCTATATACAAGACAGTAGTAGAATCGCCACACTCCAAGTCGTGTAGTATGCAACAACACACCGTAATATCGTCCCGCGGGGCTCGGTCTTCCAAAAAAGTAAACATAACCAAGGATGAGCTCAGCAAAAGAAAGTAGTTAACATGGGGTAAAAAAACAAAAATAACCCAAATCTATGCGACGCAAAACACCTACACAGTCATCAAGGGGGTTAGGTAAAACAATCGACAGGGTGCATCAGGTCATCAGACAACCCCTCTCAGCCCCTCACCCTCACGTAACATCTTTGGCTTAGAATGACCGGATTCCATCTGCAGGACAGGGTTCCTCTGCAGCTCATCGGACACCTCAAATACACACGTCATGTCTTCGGACGAGACTTGGCAGGCGTCATGAGCAACATCTTCTGAGGAGCTATCGACAAGGACGTCGCAGGACGATTCTGCCCCGAGCGCAAGTCAAGAGAATTATCAGTCGACGTCGGAGACGTCATATCAGCCAGGGTCTCCTGGAAGTAAGCAGGGATAGACGACGGCGGCCAGGGCGAGAGCGAGTCATGCGCGGCCGAGGAAGATTCCAGCGAGTCAAACGTTTCGTCGTCGATGCCGGCGTAGAACGGCGGTTCCTGGACATCCGGGAAATAACTCTCCTCATCGGGGGGCGAATCTTCCACGCTGGTCTCGGGGGGGTGAACGGGGGTCATGGTGCCCAGGCGCGCGGGCGACGCCCCGCTTTGCGTCCGTCGTAGCAGCGGGCGGCTGCGATAATTGTCTAGCACGCCCTTTTTGATCTCGAATTCGTGGCTGTAGGAGCTCCGTCGGTACGTCACGTAATTCGGGCATTCGCCCTTCCGGGTATTGCTGTCGCCTGATACGTTCATCATGCAGCTGAGGCGCAGCAGGTCGACCTCGCTGCGGCAGAAGGCTAGACGTGCCCGCACGCGTTGGATGGCCGAGTCCAGCGCCATCTCGATGGCGAGGTGGTTCCGGATCCGCGCGATCTTGGGCCAGGTGGCTCGTTGGCCGCGGAGGCAGGACTCGGCGATGAAGTCGGAGGTGGGGTTAGTGAGGACGCGGGGGAAGTCGCGCAGGGGAATCTCCGGGTAGATGGTGATGTCGCCTGAGTATTTTTGGTCGACGATGGAGGCAAGCTTGGTTAGTGCTGTGGGGAACAGTCCCATGTCGACTGCGGTGGTGATCCGATGCACGATCTCGTCTCTCGTCAGGCGCACGAGGGAACTGACCCATGGCTGGCTCAACGGGGACAGACGGCCTGATGCGTGCATCGCGCCTTCGTCTTTCGGGAGAAAAGGGACGACGTGGGGGTTGACCTGAGAGACGATGAAGTGGTTGACGTTAAACATCTCCGATAACCGGTCCATGGGCAGGTCGCTGTCCACCGACCCGTCGATGTATTTCCCGTGCACGTCACTCCATGGAACCGGGAGTCCAGTCACCGGGTCCTTGGACATGAGGGCTGGGGGGGAGAAGACGAAGGGGACGGAGCAGGAGACGGTCCTTAAGAACTTGTTTAGTTGACCATCCGCGACGGGGTACGATAGCAGAGTACTTACACGGCTGACCAGATGAGCACATTCGGGGCAGTAATGTAATTCAAAATCCGGGGAAGCTCAAAGATGCCCGCGCACGAGACACAGATGTTCAGCACACGGCGCGTGCGGTTGTACGCCTCTTGGAACGTGAGGTTACCCAGCCAGCTCTGGGTGGCCATGGACAGGTGGCTGATATCCATGAACGACCCATGGTTGTAGAAGCGCGAGATCCTCTGGAAGATATTGGGCTCCTGGCCCGGCTCGCCAAACACGGACAGATTGTCACTCGAAAACTTGTCCAGCAGCTCGGGGAGCTCATCGTCGGTGTGACTGCAGAAGACCGCACAGACGATGCTGCCAGCCGATGCGCCCGAGATGACCCTCGGGAGCAGATCATGGTCATAGAGCGTCTTCAACACGCCAATATGGCTCATACCAAAGGTCGCCCCGCCGGAAAAGAGCAGGGCACTCTGGCCAAACGCCTGCTTCGCCGCTAACAGCTGGTCGAGGATATACCGAAGTTCTCGCCGATCGCACCGGTTGTTCCCGGAGAGGTCGACCAACGCGGAGATGGTGTCGACGGCTGTGGAGATGTAGCGTTCGATCAGGTTCTTGGTGCCCCAATGCGAATGCCGGTAGAGGGCGATCCGGCCCATGAAGCCCAGGTCGCGGGTCAGCGCGGTGCGGACCAAGAACAACATGCGACTGATGTCCCAGGTCTCCCGAGCTTCTTCCAACTGCTGCAGGCGCTCCCGGACCAGGGTGGCATTGTACTCGTCGCATTCTTCGGTTTCCTTCCACTCATCATTTCCTTCCAGTCGATCAAGCTCGCGAGCACTCTTCTCCCATTCCTCGTATGTCCTAGCCTGCTGATATGAGATTTGGTCTAATAAGGATCAAAATAGAAAATAGGAAACAAGGACGTACATTCTCCATATCGTAATACGCAACCTGCTTCCGCTCCGCCGCGCTCAGCGTATCCATCTGCTCCTCCTTCAGCTTTCTCCATTTGGCGTCTCTCCGGGGATATAGAGTATCTCCCGCCCACATGAGCGAGTCCCGCACGACAGAGGACAAGGAGGGAACGGAAATGGAGCGCAGACGCGAATAACCCTGCTTGACGGTTCCATTCGAGGGTTTTGCATCACTCTTGGCCTTTCCACTGCAGGCGGCGTGGGTCAAACTAGAATCGGGGAGTAGTGACATAACGGGCATGCATGAGTGTTATATTGGTTGAGATCGAACAGGGTCACGATAAATCCAAGTAGACATGGAGCATGTTACCGACCTTCAAATCCACACCCACAGTAAGAATGAAAGTAAGAATAAGAATTAAGATCCAAGAAGAAAGAAAAGGGTAGTATCCAAAGATCAACGTGTTTAGTCTCGTCAGCCCAAATAGATCCAACGTCACGAGGCCCCCTGGTTCATTCCAGCCTGATTGGCCAGTTGTCCGACTTTGATCGCCACTCCCAGAAGTTTAACCCCGGATGGTTTTCTCACACATGGTTCTTGTGGTTGGTAGTCTGGAGAAATCCCTCTAGGTTCTCCAATGAGACTAGTAATCGTCTTTCAGCAATACTTCTTTCTATTCGGTCAAGTTGTCAGAAATGGATCTGACTAACTTCCTGGTCCTCATCCTCGTGCCACATGTTCTTCGGCCGACTGACGGAGGACAGCCCGATGATCTCATTTCCCCACATATCCAAACTATCCTGACTATACGGTACTAACTGTACTGAAACACACCTCTAGTCCATGTCTGAAAGTGAAAAGACGGTCAACAATCCTAGTTGACCTACTCCTCCGAATTCGCTCGAGATGTCGCCAGAGTCGTTTCTGGTTAGATCATTGATTAGGATTGGGATGGCAGGAAGACGCGAAGAATCGTACACACTACACACTTAGCCTATACAAGTGGAATCGGATATTATCGTTTATTACAGGGCTAGACAAATCCACCGCGGGGTCTGAGAGAATCATCAAAGGCGGCAAATAACAATGTGGGGTCCCAAGTGGATCTAGAGACTCTCTCCCCTCCTGGAAGATTGGAAATGCTTGATATGCAAAGTGGTTGATTCAAGCATCATAATGACAGTAATGCCCTGTTGACATGGATTAACTAGTCGGGTAATTCATAAAGATGGAGAGTAGAAACAGGCTGAAGGCAGATGATCTTTAATCCGGGCTGAAGATCGGTGTGGTCATTTATGACGGCAATGGATGCCATCGATGGATGGATGTCCCGTTCACATGCGAAAGGCCAGCCTTGCATGTGAGAGGCCATGTCAGATGCCCGTCTTCCAACTAATCTAGATCTGCACAGGAGAGATAACCATATTTGTCAGTCCCTTGGGTACAAACTATTATTAATCCTTCTTGTTTTCTTTTGTCTTTGTTTTTTCTACTATAGCGAAAGTAAGGCTCATGGGATCTGCCGTAGTACCCAATCGCGTAGTGCATGTCTCGCCCGCGCCTCAGCACCCTCCTCTCGCCAGAAATGGCCCACCCCGTCCACTTCAACCGATTCGAATTTGCTGCTCACGTTCTGAGACATGTCCTGTGCCCAGCGCCGTAGCTTCTGCGCAGAGGTGAACGTGTCATCGTCGCCGTAGATAGCAAGCGTGCGCTGCTTACACAGCTGGTCGGCGGGTTTGGGACAAGGGACGTGCGTTTTGTGAATCGTACCGGGGGTGCTCACGTCCAGCGACAGGTTCGAGAAGAACGTGAGAAACAGGTTCACGGGGGGCAAAAGGGGCGACACGAGCAGATACGACGTGTCTACCTTGGAAGCATCAACGTCCAGAGCATTCTTCACTCGACCCAGACCTGATGAGCCGCCGGGAAGTGACCGTGGTTGTAGGACGGCGGTCTCGTCAAACACCCTCTTCGCCATCTGCCAGATCTGGTCGACCGGTGTACCCGGGACGCGGGATCGGAAGAGATCCATGACGGCTTCTGTCGTTGGGAGATGCGAGGCGATTAACGATCCGTAGGAATAGCCGCCTAGGATGATCCGGATATCTGGAGTTGTGTCTCCTGATGGGTTCGCCCCTGGTGGGACCCGTTCTGTTCTCATGATATGCAGATAGAGAAGCATGAATCCGTAGAACGATACATAGTCTGCCAGTTCAGGTTTGGCTGTCCAGCTTGTTCGACCTTCTGAACTGCCCGCGCCACTGGATCGCATTAGCATACAATGTTTAAGATTCAATAAAATTACACCCAAGATGACACTCATAAATATCCAAGCTATACATGAGGAATATCTAGTACATACCGGAAGTTAAAAGTCCCCACCACATACCCCTGCTCTAACAGCTCCCCTCCCACAAAACTCACAACGGGATCATCGCAGCACCCACCCAGCGGCGCATAAGGGTGGGCGACAATCGCGCCGCGTACGCGCCAGGTTGGTACACCGTCGTTCGGCTGTGTGAGTTCGCGGGGAAGATACACACGACAGTCGAGGTGGACGCCGTCGTAGACGGAGGGAATGGTGAAGGTGGTCGCTGACGAAGGGAGATACGTCATAGCGTTGCCAGGTGTCTTTTGAAATCTTTCGTTTTTAGTATCGTCAACCACATGACCGGGGGAGCATTGACTTGGGGGTTTGTGAGGTGAAGAAATGGCGGTTGTGGTTCGAGGTTGGAAAGAGTGGTGGTAATCGGAGAAGTGATGGGGTTAATCAATGGTTTCGTTGGTTTGGCCAATGCGTCTGCCGTTGCAGCTGGAAACGCTCAACACTTGGACTTGAGAACGCAAAACACTGTCTTTCATTTTCACAATATCTACTACAGCATTCGTGGAGTATTATAATGGACTTGCTAGATTAGGAAATACTTCAATTTATTTCTCAAGTGTTGTGCTTGATATATGTTTGCATCATGAACTGCATTGCTGCCGCAAATATATATACCTCACACTAGTCTATACTGAACAAAGTCTAATCTATACTCAGGTTTCGGGGAGTAGCCACGCCGGATCGGGCTCATCATCATCGTCTTCCGATTTGAACCCCGTGCTGTGAGAATGCGCGTCTGCGTCCCTCAACAAGTCCTCTGGGGGTTCAGGATTGTCAACACCAAGCGGATCCGCCCAGGAGTCAACATCTCCATCATTCTCACCATGAACATCCTTGCCCTTCTCATCTTCCGATTCATGCGAGACATTGAAAGCGTTCAAGAGCAACCCCCGTGCTTCCCGCAGAGCCTCCAGCTCGGTGGCAATGCAGCAGACGAGCAACCGCCAGTCCTTGCTCTCCGCCAGCCTCAGATGTTGTTCCACGCGTTCTGCGGTGCTTCCTAAATCTTCCAGAATCCCACGTACGTTGTCTTCCTCCGACTTACTCCCAGAGGGTCCACTGGGTTGAAGAAGCTGCGATTGGGTCTGGACCGAACGGCGCATGGCGGCTTTTAACCGTTTCTCAAAGCTCGAGACCTCCCACACGACTTGCTTCCACACACCGCCCCCTTCCTCGAGCGCTGCGATCTCCGAGTCGACTTCCCCTTGTCGCCTGCGCAACTCCGACTGCTCTTCCTTCCAGTATTCTTCGGCCATGTTGAGGGTCCGACGTTGGGGGTTGAGGGAATAAAAGGTCTGTTTATTTTGATCGGTCGCCTGTGGTCTGACCGGCGGACTTGCGAGGAACCTGTGGATATCCGACTCCAGAATCGATAGAGAGGCTTTGTAAGAGGACAGCTTCGATTCCACGGTATTCTCCACCTGCGATAATTCCTGCGTCACTTGCCGATGTCGGGCTTTCATTTGGGACAGCTTGGTCTCGAGCTCATGGATGTCGGCTTCGAGTCTGTGTTCCTCCTCGCGTAGCTCCCGGGAGCGCTGGCTTTCTCGATCATTCTCGATCGTCCGAATCGCCTCCTCCAGACCTGCCTGCTTTTTGCAAAATCCATCGATATCCTTCAATGCATCTTTCCTTTCACCCACTCGAAAGGTGAGTACCTCCCGTTCTTCCTCCCTCAGTTTCAACAAGTCATAGATGGACTTGAAGATGCCTTCCCGGGCGGCGCGCAGTCCAATCCTCTCCCTCTTCGGCTGTCTGACCGGCACGGTAGACGGGACTGTCAGGGTGCGACTCGAGTCTGGGGTCGGGCTAAAGCTGCCATTTGACGGGGAGCTTACGCTCTGCTGTGGAGAGTCGGTGAGGCCAGCAAGGAGACCTTCACTTTGGGCATCGATTAGAACCTGCAAATTACGCTGGATGTGCTTTGCCTGACGGGCAATGTAGAGCAGGGGATCCTGATAGGAGTTGAGCGAACTAGTCGGTAAATTCTGCATGCTTTGGTTGAGGGTTGATGGTAACAGAGTGGACATGTTGAGGTAGTTGGGCGCTACAGCACATTAGAGAAAACGACCTGGAAGGAAATCAATGATTTGCACCATAGAAAGAAAGACTGTCTAGAAAAGGAAAAGTGACAAGAAGAAATTAGATTTATATTCGCATCTTTGGAGAGACCAGCTGGGTTCATCACAGGTCACCGGCTACAAGCTGGTCGTGTGAGTAACGGAGTATAAGTTAAGAGGACTTAACTACAGCAGTGGAGAGCTTTGGTTATTAGAAAGCCAGGCATCCATGGCATTCCACGGTCACGTGTCCCTAGGGCGGACCGCAGCAACCAAGGCAGCCCGTCCCGAGCGAGCTTCCTCCGTTGACGTTGACGTGTGCCTCGTTGTTGCTTGCAAAGCTTCCCCATCTTCATTCGTCTCTATCTTCCCATCGATTCTCTTTTTTTCGTTGTTGTTTTTGATCGGTTGCATCGGTCTCGTTTTAGATCCTTGTATCTGTTCTTTGATCTTCGCCCATTCTCTCCATTCTGGGCCCACCTAAGCCGTCTGAGCTTCTCACAGCTATCGCCTCATCCCTCTTGCGATAGCAGAATCCTCCAGAAATGGTTGGGCTTGCTTCGGCCGCTGGCCTGGTAGGCTTTCTGTCCGAGCCGGATCCTGAGTTGCAGGTCTTTGCGTTGAAGACCCTTGATTCTCAGATCGATCTACTGTGGACGGAAGTTGTCGACGCCGTCCCGCAAATGTTTGTCTCTCATTGCCCCAACGTCAGCATGCGAAGCCTGCATCTCGTCTGTAGCGGAGAATTCCTGCGGCATATCTCTATCTAGGACGTACTAACACGGACAATAGAGAAGCACTCTACGAAGATGAGTCGTTTTCGGAACGCGGCCTCGCTGCTCTGGTAGCCGCCAAGGTGTATTATCATCTCCAGGAATACAATGAAAGCATGGTGTTCGCCCTTGGGGCAGGGAAACTGTTCAAGTTGGACAACGGTGGCGAATTTGAGGAAACGATCATCGGTAAGTTTGTCTTACTTCGTGGTGCTGAGATGTAAGCAGCAAGATTCTGACTGGTTTGCCTCCCCCCTTCTAGCGAAATGTGTCGATACGTTCATCGCCCTCTCGGCAGCCAAGCGACCCGCCGCGGGTGACCAGCCCGCGAATCTGAATACCGCTTTCCCTACATCCGCGGAGGGAGCCACCAGCACTTCCGCGAGCCTGACCTCACCCATCACACCGTTTTCGCAATCCGCCTTGCCGTCCAAGTCGCTCCTGTCTCGCCAGGAAACGCCTGGCCTGGATGCGGCCCATCCGGGCGGTGACGATGCCAGCGTGAGTCAGGTGGAGATCCCCCTGGTTCTCAAGCGTGGTGTACAAGGTCAGCTGCAGGCGGTCATTGAGCGCCTGTTTGACCAGTGCTACCGGGAGAAGCGCTATCGTCAGGTGATTGGCATCGCTATCGAGGCGAAGAACCTGGAGGTCCTCCGGAGGACGATCATACAGGCCAGCGAGGATGAGAAGAAGCAGTCCGGTGAATCCCGGGAGAGCGAAGAGCTCCTGGAATACGTCCTGGACATCTGCATGGGTATCGTGCAGGAGCGTGGCTTCCGCAACGAAGTAGGCTTTCCCTCCCCGCGACCCCAGCCATTGGCGCCAGACTAATCCTGTTATTACAGATCCTCAAACTCATCCTCGACCTTCTCAACGAGATCCCCTCCCCCGACTTCTTTTCCATCGCCAAGTGCGTCGTCTATCTCAACGAGCACTCCATGGCCTCCGCCATCCTCCGCCAGCTGGTTGAAAAGGGCGACGCCCGCTCGCTCGCCGTGGCCTATCAGATCTCCTTCGACCTCTACGACAACAGCACACAGGAATTTTTGCAGAAGGTCCGCCAGGAGATGGCCGAGCTCGTCCCCGACGAGCCGGAGAAGGATAAGGAGGGACATGCCGATGCGGAAGAGCCCAAGGAGTCCGATCGGCTGCTGGATGACCAATCCCAGTCGATTGGGGCCAATGACGATACGAAGGTGTTGCCCGAAGCGCGTACCGCGTTCAAGAACATTCTCGATATCCTCGATGGTCTCAAGTCGATCCAGCTGAACCTGGAATTCCTCTATCGCAGCAACAAGGCCGACATCAGCATTCTAAACAAGGTTCGGGATAGCTTAGAAGCCCGGAATTCCATCTTCCATACGGCCGTGACGCTCTCCAATGCATTTATGCATGCCGGCACGACGCACGACAAGTTCTTCCGGGACAACCTGGAGTGGCTGGGCAAGGCGGTGAACTGGTCCAAGTTCACTGCGACTGCCGCGCTCGGTGTCATCCACCGCGGCAACCTGAGCCAGGGTCAGAAGCTCTTGCAGCCGTACCTGCCCAGAGAGCACATCGCCGGCGTGGGCGGCTCGGGCTCCGTTTACAGCCAGGGTGGTTCGCTGTACGCATTTGGCCTGATCTACGCCAACCATGGCGGCATGGCCGTCGACCTCATCCGTGACCACTTCAAGAAGGCTACGGAAGAGGTGGTGCAACACGGTGGCGCGCTGGGCCTCGGTGTGGCCGGTATGGCCACGGACGACGAGGGCATCTACGAGGATCTACGCAACGTTCTGTACACGGATTCGGCACTCAACGGTGAGGCGGTCGGTCTCGCGATGGGTCTGGTCATGCTGGGCACCGGGAACATGAAGGCCCTCGAGGACATGATTCAGTACGCCCACGACACGCAGCACGAGAAGATCGTCCGTGGTTTGGCCATGGGTATGGCGTTGATCATGTACGGCCGTCAGGAGGCGGCCGACGAGCTGATCAACGGCCTGCTTGGTGACCCCGACCCGACTCTTCGTTACGGCGGTATCATGACGATCGCCCTGGCCTACTGCGGCAGCAGCAACAACAAGGCCGTCCGCCGGCTCCTGCATGTGGCCGTCAGCGATGTGAACGACGACGTCCGCCGGGTGGCCGTGCTCAGCTTGGGTTTCATCCTGTTCCGGAAGCACCAGAGCGTGCCTCGGATGGTCGAACTGCTCTCCGAGTCCTACAACCCACACGTCCGATACGGAGCCGCCATGGCCCTCGGTATCTCGTGTGCGGGTACGGGGCTGGATGAGGCGATCGACCTGCTGGAACCGATGCTCAAGGACTCTACGGACTTTGTGCGTCAGGGCGCCCTGATCTCGCTGGCCATGGTCTTGGTCCAGCAGAACGAGGCCATGAACCCCCGGGTCACCTCCCTCCGCAAGACCATGATGAAGATGCTGGGCGACCGCCACGAGGACGCCATGGCCAAGTTTGGCTGTGCCGTCGCCCTGGGCATCATCGACGCCGGTGGCCGGAATTGCACCATCAGCCTGCAGACCCAGACGGGCAACCTCAACATGCCCGGCATCGTCGGTGCCGCCGTCTTCGTGCAGTACTGGTACTGGTTCCCGCTCACGCACTTCCTGTCCCTCAGTTTCGCGCCGACGTCGGTGATCGGGGTGGACCAGAAGCTGGAGGTGCCCTTCTTCAAGTTCCACTGCAACACGCGACAGAGCCTCTTCGACTACCCGCCGGAGCAGCAGGTGAAGACCGAGGAGGCGCCGGAGAAGGTCAAGACGGCCGTGCTGTCGACGACGGCGCAGGCCAAGCGTCGGGCGCAGCGCCGGGAGAAGCAACAGCGGCGGGAAAGCATGGACGTCGATCAGACGCCCACGACCCCGAAGGTGTCGGATCAGCTGGCGGACCGGATGGATACGGAGGAGAGCGCGGTTAAGGAGGAGGACGAAGCCAAGGAGGCGGAGAAGGAGGCGGCGGAGGGCCAGAAGAAGAAGATGGAGCGGGAGAAGGTGGGGTACGAGCTGGAGAACATGTCCCGGGTGCTTCCCGCGCAGCTCAAGTATCTCACCTTCCCGGATCCACGCTACGAGCCAGTCAAACGGGTATGCCGTCTCTTCCCCACTTTTCAATCTAACCATCGTTTTCCTATACTAACGAAACCCTCTTTCCAGCCGACCGGTGGAGTCGTGGTGGTTCTTGACAAGAACCCCGAGGAGCCCCGCGAGACGATCGAGATGAAGGCCAGCAAGGAGGCCAAGCAACCGGCAGCCACCCCGGAGACGCTGCAGGACCGACTGCAGGACCGCCTGCAGGCGGCCATCGGAGCGACGGCACTGCAGACGCCGCAGCGGGACTCGGGGCGCGACGCGTCGGCGGGCGCGGCGGCGGCAGCCGGAGTGCTGACGGCGGTGGATGAGGATGAGGAGGGCGACGAACCGGCGCCGGTGCCAGAGGAGTTTGAGTACGAGACGGAGACGGAGGACGAATAAATGGAGGCAGTGTATTACTAGAATAATATGGATTGTCATGTGTTGCACTTTACTTTCCCCCTTTTCCTTTTTTTAGGATTCAATATAGATCATCCATGCAGTCCGATGTGTTTTGAACGCTCCAGATTGGAGGGGTGTTACCCCAGGATAGTACTCCGTAGTCTGGCATGCGGCATCCACCAATACGACCTACCGATCCCGACCCAACTAGCCACAGTGGGCAGGTGATGCGATCGACCAGATGACAAAATAGATAGATGACCGGTTGATATCATCCTCCCCCCTCTCATATGGACCGAGCTAGACTCAATCAAGGAGGGACTTATGATCGCGATACCCCAATTTTCCCCCCTCATGCACGGAAGTCGGGGAAGGAGTCACTAACCAAGTATATCGTGGAGTCTGGATAGTGGATAGTGGATCGTGGATTACGGGGTGGATTCATGGCCTGAGGGATTGAGAGAGGGGGAACAAATCAGGGGGATGATGATGATAATGCAATCCACTGATCAGGGGACTTCAATGCCAATACTCGGTCCATCTACAATCACATGGAGTATACTTGTTCAAGTGTCGAGAAATCTTCCTGGTTAGTTCCGACCATGTAACAACTCCATAGTAACTGCAGGTCAAAGTAAGGAGAACGTCCATATGCCTCATTCTGCAGCCTGCCTCGGCAGTTGCTCAATGCGGTTAGCGGCGGCACCTGACCTGGAATGACGCAGTGGGAAGCTCTCCACCAATCAGCAGCTTCAAACGAGCTGACCAAGCAGCCGAGGTGCAGCGCTGATTGGAGAGATTCCGCTGAGTCAGCGACTATTGAGCAGGAGCCATTGTGTCTTTTGTTGAGGCATGTGAAAAGTCGATGTTTTAGGCTGTTGGACCGACGACCTCTGGTTCCATCTTGTCTGATCCGGTCTTGTCATTGGATCTGATTGCCTTGCGCTTGTCATTTGGAAATTAGGGAAGATTGTGAATGGAGATTTGGATTTGAAAGCTTGCTTGCCTAGGCTCTTTTTTTCTTTTTTTTTTTTTTTTACCCTTTCCCCAGTGACGACGGATTACCCGTGTGAACCCCGAGCTCGGCTTACAGTATATAGCGCTTTTCCTCTCCTCCATTTTTCTTCCCCGGGCTTTTTTTAATTTTTAGCTTTGATTTATTTATTTGTTTTAAAACCTGTCCTACCCCGGATTGCTCTCGTCTCCGGATTCTCACTCTTTTGTGTGACTCTCTACCCATATAGATACCCCCTCGAGCGATCTCTTTCTCTACCACCATGTCCAAGACTTTCTCCAAGGACGACGTTGCGTCGCATAGCAAGCCCGATAACCTCTGGGTCATCATCGACGAGGATGTCTATGATCTGACCAAGTTTCAGGATGAGCACCCTGGTAGGTTTCCCTTCCGAATGAGTCGCGTGCATGCGACAATGCTAACGAAGTTTGCGTATAGGCGGAAAGAAGAGTATGACCCCACAAGAACTAGCTGTGTGTTGACTATGCGAGAACCCCACTAATACATGACAGTCCTGAACCGTGTCGCTGGAAAGGACGCCTCGAAGCAGTTCTGGAAGTACCACAATGAGGGGATCCTGAAGAAGTACAAGGGCAAGCTGCAGATCGGCTCTCTCAACACCAAGCAGGCCGCTGAGCCTGCCCCGGCCAAGTCCGAGGCCCCGAAGCCTCAGGCTGCCGCCCCCGTCGAAGTCAAGTCCGCCCAGTCCGACGAGGCTCTCGAGCCGTTTGGCGATCTCATTCCTTTCGCCGATCCTGCCTGGTACCAGGGCGTATGTATCTCTTTTCTTATTATCTTGATTGATATTTGGATGACTCTGGGTGTTAATATGATTGCAGTACCACTCCCCCTACTTCAACCAGACTCACGCTGCCCTTCGCGCCGAGGTCCGCCAATGGGTTGAGACCGAGATCGAGCCGTACGTCACCGAGTGGGACGAGAGTAAGACGGTGCCCGCCCACGTCTACAAGCAGATGGGAGAGCGCGGTTACCTCGCCGGTCTCCTGGGCGGCAAGTTCCCCGTCGACCACACCCCCCACCGCGTGCAGTCCGTGGCCCCCGAGAACTGGGATCTCTTCCACGAGATGCTCCTGACCGACGAGCTGTCCCGCGCCGGCAGCGGCGGTCTCGTGTGGAACCTGGTCGGCGGCTACGGCATCGGCTGCCCGCCGCTGGTCAAGTTCGGCAAGAAGCCCCTCGTCGACCGCATCCTGCCGGGCATCCTGGCCGGCGACAAGCGCATCTGTCTGGCCATCACCGAGCCCGATGGAGGCTCCGACGTCGCCAACCTCAACTGCGAGGCTAAGCTGTCCGAGGACGGCAAGCACTACATCGTCAACGGCGAGAAGAAGTGGATCACCAACGGTATCTGGGCCGACTACTTCACCGTCGCTGTCCGGACCGGCAAGCCCGGCATGAACGGCATCAGTGTGCTCCTCATCGAGCGCGAGGCGGGCGGTGTCAGCACCCGCAAAATGGACTGCCAGGGTGTGTGGAGCAGCGGTACCACCTACGTCACTTTCGAGGACGTGAAGGTGCCTGTTGAGAACCTGATTGGCAAGGAGAACCAGGGCTTCAAGGGTGTGTTTTTCCCTTCCCTCCTTTTTTTTCAAAGATCAGCAGCTAACCTAATTGTTTATAGTGATCATGACCAACTTCAACCACGAACGCATCGGCATCATCATCCAATGTGTCCGCTTCTCCCGCGTCTGCTACGAAGAGTCCATGAAGTACGGCCACAAGCGCCGCACCTTCGGCAAGAAGCTGGTCGACCACCCGGTCATCCGCATGAAGCTCGCCGAAATGGCGCGCCAGATCGAAGCCACCTACAACTGGCTCGAGAACATCATCTTCCAGTGCCAGTCGATGGACGAGACGGAGGCGATGCTCAAGCTGGGCGGTGCCATCGCAGGCCTCAAGGCCCAGAGCACCCGCACCTTCGAGTTCTGCGCCCGCGAGGCATCCCAGATCTTCGGCGGCCTCAGCTACAGCCGTGGTGGCCAGGGCGGCAAGATCGAGCGTCTCTACCGGGATGTGCGTGCCTACGCTATCCCCGGTGGTAGTGAGGAGATTATGTTGGATCTGAGCATGCGTCAGAGTTTGCGTGTGCACCAGATGTTTGGTATGAAGTTGTAGATTCCCCTTTGGTTTTTTTGGTTTGCGAAATTGGTTTATATATCTTTTCTTTTTTTTTTGGGTATGATCTCTCTATGCTGTGCATCTCTACATGACCATTGGTCCAATTCAATTCATGTATTATAAACCATTGAATATATGGCCTGATATTTTGAATGAGCCTGTCACGTATTTGGATACTCTTCAACTACACGTAGCTATGAAGTAGAGGTGATGCCATGATATTGTTCTGTTGGATTGTTCGATTAGATAGACAAGTAAATCTCAGCGGAACAAGACATTGGAGACGCAAATCTAGCCACGCAATCCAACCACCTTTCTTCTTACTCTTTGCAGCTACATTCCTTGTTTCACTCTATCTTTTTTCACATTTCCATATCTACCAACTACCTATTACTTCTCTTTACCTCCCACAGAGCCGTATTACCGTGCGTTGGGGACGGTCCGTACACCGGCAGCTATTCGCCACACGTGACGACGGTCGCGAACCCGATCGGAGCGCCAGAACGCCGCCTTTCCTTCCTCTCCATTTCAACACCTTGGAACACGCCAGTCGGATTGTTATTCGCTACTGGTTGGATTGATTTTTCTTTCTTTTTACTCTTCTTTACATCGGGATTTGGGGACTTTTTCATTTTCTTTCTGCCTTTTTCGACTTTCGTCTCGTCCTGCGTCCCGGCGAAAGAAAGGAACGCCTTAATCTAAGACCCCCGGAACGAGCTGGTGCACTCGACCTACACATACGAAGAGGACACCATGTCTCGCAATTTGATGGATCAGGACTTTGGGTCTGAAGAAGAAGACGATGACTTTAACCCCGCTCCGGCGGAAGAGTCGGGGAATGAAGAGGACGTGAAGGTTTGTTTGGTCTTGCTTGCTGGTGGTCAATGAATTGCGCTGACATGAAGGGGGGGAATTCAGCCGAATGTGAGCCACGATCAAGATGACGACGACGATGACGAGAGTGTTAAGGCCGATCGATCCGCCCACCGACGGAGTAGTGACCACGATGTGAAGCCTGATGGGGACGATAATCGGGATGAGGATGGGGAAAATGATGAAGAGGAGGAGGAGGGTGAAGGGGAGGAGGGGGAGGATGAAGAAGAGGAGGAAGAGGAAGAGGATGATGATGATGAGGATGCTGTTTCGGTGAGTTGGTCTTTTTCTGTCGTGCCTCTTTTCATTTTCGGGATGATGGTTAGTGCTGACCGTTGTTCTACGATAGGGTCGCCCCCGGAAGCGCAGAAGGAGGGGAGGTGTGCACTCGTTCTTCGAAGAGGAAGCCGGTGTCGACGAGGACGAGGACGAAGCCGAGGATGAGGAGGACGAGTTGGCCGAATTCGGTGGAGAGATGCACCCCGACGATCTGGACGCCCTCCCCGTCGGGGCCGAAACGGACGACCGCCGACACCGACAGCTGGATCGCGAGCGTGAACTGGAGGCGAGTCTGGACGCCGAAAAGCAGGCGCAGCTGCTCAAGGAGCGATATGGACGAAACCGCGCGGCCGCCACGGACGCCGTCGTTGTGCCGAAGCGGCTGCTTCTCCCCAGTGTCGAAGACCCGAGTATCTGGGGTGTTCGCTGCAAAGCCGGCAAGGAGCGGGAAGTAATTTTCTCGATCCAGAAGCGCATCGAAGAGCGGCCTCCGGGGTCGCGCAACCCCATGAAGATCATATCGGCTTTCGAGCGAGGAGGTGCCATGAGCGGTTACGTTTACGTCGAGGCACGCCGGCAGGCGGATGTCTTGGAAGGCCTGCAGGACATGACCAACGTCTACCCCCGATCGAAGGTCATCTTGGTCCCGGTGAAGGAGATGCCGGATCTCCTCCGGGTCCAGAAATCCGAGGAACTCCTGCCTGGCGGCTGGGTGCGCATCAAGCGCGGCAAATACCAGAATGACCTGGCTCAGATCGAGGAGGTCGAGACGAATGGTCTGGCGGTCACCGTGCGCTTGGTCCCCCGACTGGACTACGGGTTGAACGAGGATTCGAGCGCCCCCGTGTCCGATCCCAAGAGGAAGCGTCTTGGGATGAACCCGGCCGCGGCGCGTCCGCCCCAGCGTCTGTTCAGCGAGGCCGAGGCTAAGAAGAAGCATGGCAAGTACTTGTCTGCCACTTCTGGTCTGGGTGGCAAGTCGTGGAGCTATCTCGGCGAGACCTACATGGACGGCTTCCTGATCAAGGACATGAAGGTTCAGCACCTGATCACGAAGAACGTCAACCCTCGGCTGGAGGAAGTCACCATGTTCGCTCGGGGGGCGGAAGACGGAACCGCGAACCTGGATCTTGCGTCACTCGCCGACACGCTGAAGCACTCCACCGCCGAAGACTCCTACCTGCCGGGAGACCCGGTCGAGGTGTATCGCGGCGAGCAGCAAGGCCTCATCGGTCGGACTAGCTCGACCCGTGGTGACATCGTCACTTTGCTGGTGACCGAAGGCGATCTGATCGGCCAGACGATCGAGGCACCCGTCAAGACGCTCCGCAAGCGATTCCGGGAGGGTGACCACGTCAAGGTCATCGGCGGCAGCCGGTACCAGGACGAGCTCGGCATGGTGGTCCAGGTCAAGGACGATACCGTGACGCTCCTCAGCGATATGAGCATGCAGGAGATCACCGTCTTCAGCAAGGATCTCCGGCTGTCCACCGAGACGGGCGTCGATGGGAAGCTTGGCATGTTCGACGTGCACGATCTGGTGCAACTGGATGCGGCGACCGTTGCCTGCGTCGTCAAGGTTGACCGTGAGTCCTTGCGGGTCTTGGACCAGAACGGCTCGATCCGCACGATCCTTCCCACGCAGGTCACAAACAAGATCACGCCTCGGAAGGACGCAGTCGCAACGGATCGCAACGGGGCGGAGATCCGCCACGGGGACACTGTGCGCGAGGTCTACGGAGAGCAGCGGAACGGTGTGATCATCCACATCTACCGGTCGTTCCTGTTCCTGCACAACAAGGCCCAGGCGGAGAATTCCGGTATCGTCGTCGTCCGCACGACCAACATTGTGACCGTGTCGGCCAAGGGCGGACGGTCCAGCGGACCGGACCTCAGCAAATTGAACCCGTCCTTGATGGGCAAAGGTATGCCTGGTGGCGCTGGCGGGATGGGCCCTCCCCGGTCCTTCGGGCGTGACCGAATGGTCGGAAAGACCGTCATGGTTCGCAAGGGTCCGTTCAAGGGTCTTGTGGGCATTGTCAAAGACTCGAGCGACACACAGGCCCGGGTGGAACTTCACACCAAGAACAAGCTGGTGACGATAGCCAAGGAGCTTCTCGTCGTCAAGGACCCTGTCACTGGCCAGACGATCGAGATGGGGCGCGGGAAAGGTGGGCCGCGCGTGCCGTACGGAGGCGGCTCAGCAGCCCCTCCCTCTGCCTGGCAAGGTGGACGTACGCCGATGGCGGCTGCTGATTCTTCGAGGACCCCAGCCTGGGGCGGCGCCTCTTCAGCGAGAAGTAAGTCTCTTAATCACTATCATCTTAACGGCGAAGCTAACGAATCTACTAGCACCCGCCTGGGCAGGTATGGGAGGTGGTTCCCGGACCCCCGCATGGAAAATGGACGGGGGACGCACGGCCTACGGTGGTGGAATCGGGTCGCGCACGCCCGCCTGGAACGCCGGCGCCCGCACTCCGTACGCCGGTGGCGGCGGCGGCGGCTCCGGCGACGCAGGCTTTGACGCCTTCGCAGCAGGGTCCCGGACTCCCGCTTGGGGCGGCGCTGGCGCAGGCAATCGCACACCCGCCTGGTCCATGGGCGGATCAGCCAGCAACGGCACCAAAGATTCCCGGGGCTTCGATGCACCCACACCAGGGGCAGCCTACTCCGCCCCGACGCCCGGCGCATACGGCAGCGCACCCACCCCAGGAGCGTCTGCTCCGACTCCAGGCGCCTGGCCCGACAGCGCCCCGACACCCGGCGCATTCAACGCTCCGACACCCGGCGGCCCGCCCAAGCGTCCCTACGACGCACCGACCCCAGCCGCATGGGACGGCGGCAGCAGTCGTCCTTACGACGCGCCGACACCAGCTATGGGCGGCGCAGCGGCAACACCGGGGGCAGGATCGTATGATGACGGCGACGCGGGACCGCGGTATGATGAGGGGACGCCGAGTCCGTGAACACACATACATTCTTGGTGTATGTAACATGACTATGGTGTGGGGGTGTAAGAGGGGACAAGAGGATAGCGCTATTCAGGGCGATTTCATGGGATATTTTTTCTTCCCTTTTGCCTGCCACTATTGTATTCCAAATTTTCATTATAGCATATTATATGTATTTCATCTGGTTCAATTATTATCATTTTTATTCATCAATCTATGAAAGTCAATCAGTAGTCGGCTAGAAAGGTTGCTGCTCTCACATCGTCCCGTCTCCATAAGTCAAGATTGTCAAACATATGACAAGTGTTGGCAGCACCTATACATATGCCACCTATCAAAGGATGCAACAATGACTCTGGGAGGCATTCGCCAATATCTACCCACAGCGGCATTCAGAAAGTCTGGTGGGATGAGCGGACAGTGTCTTGACAGTGATTCATCCTTCGACTGGGTTGTATCTCAAGGCGTACGCTTGGTGCTCTCTACTTGACTTTTCAATCCGTCTCCCCTTGAGTTCCAAATCACATCGGTCAAGTAAAACCAGCTGTCAGAAGGGTACTGCATCTCTTTCCGAGAAATTGACCATCAGACAAAGTAAGGTTACTAAATGAGGTTACTAAATAAATCGGGACATCTAGATGGAAGCACTACTGACCTGCATTATTCCTTTGAATTTTCCCAACCTGGGATAGAAGGTCTCTCTATCGGAGGCTCTGGTTTACTTATACACTCTCAATACAATCCACCTCCGCCTCTTTGTTTTGTTCTCTTGGATTCAAATTCGCATTAGCTGGTACAGTACAGTATATCTGTTTGTTGATTGATATTATTCTGTTCCTTTTTTTGTCCCCTAACGCGTGTCCCATTGCAGTACTGTGCCGTTCTATCGTATGGATCAATCAATCAAGAAATCGAAGAAAAGAAGAGAGAAGAGAAGAAAAAAAAGCAAGGCTGAATCAAAGGGAACAGAAATAAAAGTTGAAATATGTAGATCAAGAAAAGGAGGTGAGATAGAGGAGATTGAAAGTGTTGAACAAAGTCCACCAAACAAAGAACGAAGAAAAAGTAGAAGAGAAAAGTAGACCAGTATTATTCAAACATCAATGATCAAGAATCCCGTGAATGCATAACTTTGATAGAGAATTTGATAGAAAAAAAAAAAAAAAAGTAGAGATGGGAAAAAGAAGAAATCATGGAGGAACCGCACGCGCCAACACCCGAATATTATCCACAAACCCTTTAACCAGGTCTTCGTATTGGTTCTTCGGGTCACCGGCCATAGCGAGCTGTCCCTGTCGACGGATTTCCGCGGCGGAGATCTCGACTTCTAGCTCGTGTTCGAATTCGCCCTTGGATGCTGGCTAAACAGTACGAAAGTTGCGTTAGCTACTGATTCTCCAACCCCAACAAAGCACAGAGGGGAGAACTATACATACCTCTGATTTGGCAACCTGGGTCAGATCGACCTGGTACGCCAAGTGCCGATAACTCATCCGGTCCTTGTTGCGCTCGCCGCCCCGGTTGTGCGTCGTCTCCACCACGGGGAGATGGGAGACGTCTCCCTCGTAGTTGATCTCGAGGTTGACGCTGACGCGCCAGTCGACGCAGGTGGACGGGCTGTAGACGTCCAGGTCGGCGACGCGGCACTTGACGATCTTGGCGAGGACCTCGCCGGTGCGTTGATCGACCGTCACGCGCACCTTGGGCTTGTGCCGGGGGTTGAGATTGTGGCGGATGATGGGCGGCAGCTCGCTGGGGGAGACCTCGTAGAAGATGTCGCGCTCTTTCTTGTGGGCGTAGGAGAGCGGGATCCGGCCGGGGTTGACGTGTGGCATGGACGCCTTGACCGCTTCGTTGAGGAAGTTGTTCATCGCGCGGTGTTGGGCCTGGACAGTTAGCCGCTGTCGAGAAAGGTGGGGGGAATAAGATATGGACTTACCACTGTCATGGTACTCTCGAATGAGGTCCGGAACCGAGAACCCTCCTTGTGGAGAACGCTCTCGCTCAGAAGCGGCAGTTGCAGACGCTCCCGGCGGTCCATGTCGATCAACTGTCCCAGCTTGGCTTCCACTTCGATGATGGCGCCCTGAGCCACGGCGGCGCTGCCGGCGGGGGCCGCCACGGCATCGTTCCGCAATACCACGTGACGGAAGAGGAAGTCACAGACGGTCTTGGTGATCTCTTCGTACGGAATGTAGCCCGTGATGGAGGGCTCCCACGGGCCCAGACTGCCGGCCGGGGCCGCAGCCGAAGCCGGAGCCGGGTCGGGGGGTCGCGACGCCGCGGGTGGCCCGTCGACCGGGGAGGGGACGGCCGGGGCGGCGGGGGCAGCGGGAGCAGCAGGCGCAGCCGGCGCCGTGGGGGTGGCTTTGACCTTCGCCGGGGACGGAGTGGCCGTCGCCATCGGGTCCGGGACGGACAGAGACCGCTCGCGCACCAGCCAGGGGTTCTGCGGGGAGTCGCGCGCATGTTTGGGAACCGGGGGCAGCGGGTTGGGGATGATCGGGCATCGGCCTCTGGTGCGGACGGCACGTCGCGCGAAGATGGGGGGATCGTCGAACCGTCTCCGCTTGCGCTTGGGCGGCCTCGGGGTGGTGGTCTGGACGGTGGACTCGGGGCCCTGCTTCGGCGGCCTCGGCGGGGGTGGTTCGACGACTGGGGGGTGGGATTCCGGGACGAGGGACCCGCGCGCCGATGGAGGCGCATAAGGTCCGTTCTCCTGTCTCGGGGCGCCATTTTCGACGGGACTGCGCTGGGGGGCGGCCGCGCTTCCTTGCCGGGAGCCGGAGCCGTCGCCGGAGCCCGGGGGATAGGCGGTCTTGGGACTGACACTCTCGTCCGACCCCCGTCGCTCACTGCTGGCAGAATACGGTCGTGTGGTATAGTCCATGGGCCCGGAATCGGCTCGCGACGCGCGCGACATGGCGACGGGGGAGTGGTTGGGCTGCGCCTCGGAGCCAACCCACGGGCTCGACGATGGGTTCGAGCGCGAATCATACCCGGAGGACTGCGGTCGCGCGGAGGGTGGGGTGTGACGGGAATAGAGAGGTGCCGCCGACCCTCGCGGGGTTCCTGGCAAGGATCTCTGGGCGGAGGAAAAGGGTTGCGACGGATAGGCGGTGGTCGCAGACGGACTGTCTCTGGGAGGGTATGAGTGGGTGGTCGGGGAATTGGGGATCATCACCGACTGGATGGAGTGCGACCGCTGCTGCTGCTGCTGCTGCTGCTGCTGCGGAGCCGGTGGGGGAGGATGATGCTGGGGATGAGCGTAGGCGACAGATGGGGAGGCATACACGTCACGTCCCGAGGAGGCAAAAGGGGGCGGCGGCGGACTGGGACCACGGTGGGATTGCGCGCCGGGAGCGACGGCGGTGGGGGATTGATATTGATAGGGGGATTGGAGGGAACCGTAGGAGGAGGACCGTTCGGGCGCCGTCTGCGTCCGTTGCAGCGGTGGCGGATGGGTGGGATAGGCCGATGGATAGGTGGGCGAGGGCGCCGGCGGATGGTGTTCGCGGGGAGGAGGATAGCTGTTCGGATCGGGAGGTGGTTGCGACGAGGGGGATTTCTGGGGTTGCGAATTGGCGGTGCCGGCGGCATCGCTATTCATGATGGTGCGCAAATCCATGATGACCGATGCGCAGCTGATTGGGAAGAGAAAGTAAGTGGACTGGGGAGGAGGAGGTTATAGCGATGGCACGAGTGGTTCGGGATGAGGTTTCTCGGTGTTGCGGGCACACCCCCTTCCACAACACCTCCGGAGGAAGAGTTTCGGTGGATTCGATGGAGAGAAAGAATCAAGAAGAAGAAGGAGAAGAAAACGGATAGGACAGGAGGGAGCAGCGGAGCGAGATGGGATGGTAAGGATTGGAGTGAAAGAAGGAATGAAGAGAAAGAAAAAGAGAAGAAAGAAAAGCGGGAGATTCAGTTGGCGATGGGGGGATCCGGGAAGCCGACCTGCGACTTTGGGATTTGACACCTTTTGATCTGGGTTATGGGGAAATGAGTTTGATTACATTCATCTGTTATATTTCTACATATTGACCATCTTGATAAAATACCCCAATACTGCATGATTCTTGTGAGAATGGAGACTCTGAATATCTTCACGCTGGACTTTGGCTTAGTCAGGATGGCTCCTCAGGCATCCAATTTGATATTCAAATTATTGATATGATTTGATTTATACTATATTGTACAATATATGCTAAATGATTCTATCTATTGTATTTGATATATTTGATATATTCTATACTCATGATTTATATTCGATATGATATCCTGCCATGGAAACCATATGTCTATAACCCTGAAGGATTCGACTAAACGACACCACTTGTCCTTTCTCTTCCTTCTCTCCTTCTCTCCTTCTCTCCTTCTCTCCTTCTCTCCTTCTCTTCTACTTTTCTCTCCTTCTTTCCTCTCCTCTCTTCTTCTTCTCTTCTCATTCTCTCCTCACTCTCTCTTCTCAACTTCGTTCTTTTCATAATACTTCCCAAGATCATCTCCAACATACCATCAATGTGGTATATGGATACCAGCATGACCTTCCCGCCGTCCCCATCCTCCCGTTGAATCGACTACCTAGTGCTCTCTCTCTCTCGAACAGATAAATCCCCTCGATCCACCGAGTTGACGTTTCATCCAGCCTCCTGAACCTCCGTTGATCACGCTCCCTCAGCCTTGCCGGTTGCGGTGGGGAATCCTCATCTTACGCAATCGACTCTACCGACAACCACCGACTCTCCCGCTCCACCCACACACCCGTTCCTCCACCTCCTCCTCTCTCCCCTTTGCTCCCCTCTGGTCCCTCTGGTCCCTCGCAGGTAGAAATCTGCGCCCATCCATCACCATGGCGCTTCCTCACCAATCCTCTCGGGCCTCACCACCCATTCAAGACATTCCGCTCCACGACATCGAGGCCTCCCGGGATCGCGATTCCCCATACTACTACTCCCGCTCCCGCCCCTCTCGGAACCATTCCCCCGGGGTCTCCGAGAAGCTGGATGACTTCTTCGACGATTGGCAGACGCACGTCGATCGCGCCTTCACCAACTTCCTCGTCGCACTCACCCCGAGCTTTTGGCAACACTGGGTGGGCGGCGAACCCCCCGAGGCCGGCCGGCTCCATGCCATCGCCGCCCTGGACGGTTTGCGCGGCTGGGCCTGTCTCTTGGTCTTCAACTTCCACTTCCTCTTCACCTACACCTGGAAGGTCGCCGTCGGCTGGGGGTTCAATGGCGAGAATTACAGTCTCTGGCAGCTGCCCATCCTCCACATGGTCGTCTCCGGCCATATCATGGTCGCCATCTTCTTCGTCATCTCCGGCTACGTCCTCTCCTATAAACCCATCAAGACCATCCGCAGTCGCATGTTCGATCAGACCTTCCTCACCCTGGCCTCCTCCACTTTCCGCCGCGGCCTGCGCCTCTACGTCCCCGCCGTCGTCGGCTTGGCCGCCGTCTTCATCGCCGTGCGCATGGGCTTCTACAACTACTCCTTTGGCGTCATCAAGGAAGGCCACACCATCCAGGGCACCAACGAGCAACACCCCGAGCTGATGAAGTACCTCTACGACCAGTACTGGGACTGGCACCTGACCGTCATGACCCTCATGAACCCCTGGAACTGGGCCCTCTACTACAACTACTACAACCCCCACCTCTGGACCATCCCCGTCGAGTTCCGCTGCTCCATCGTGCTCTTCCTCACCATCCTGGCCACCTCCCGCGCCAAGACCGCCGTCCGTCTGTCGCTCGTCAGCGGCCTCATCTGGTTCTGCATGCGCTGGGGTCGCTGGGACGTCGTCCTCTTCCTGAGCGGCATGCTCCTGGCCGAGACCGACCTGATCCACGGCACGTGGGAGAGTCCGCCCCGCCCCGCCGACGGCTCCGACCCCGACGACGGCTTTGCGCTCCCCCGCTCCCTCCAGCACCTCGCCCACTACCTCGCCAGTCGCAAGCTTTGGATTGGCCTGTTCCTCGTCGGCCTCTACCTGGGCTCCACCCCCAACACCGGCTGCCGCTGGACCCCCTTCTACATGTGGACCTACCAGGTTATCCCGGAGACCTACCCCGAGCCCCACCGGTTCCCCCAGACCCTCGGGGCCGTGCTCATCGTCTGCAGCATCAACCACTCCAAGGAAATCCAAAAGCTGTTCACCAACGGACTCTCGCAGTACCTGGGCAAGATCTCGTTTGCCTTTTACATCGTCCACGGTCCCATCCTCCATTCCCTGGGCTACTCCCTCATGCCCAACATCTGGAGCCTCACGGGCAAGGAGACCAACTTCCAGTACTGTCTGGGGTTCCTCATCGGCTGGTGCATCTGCCTCCCCATCTCCATCTGGGCGGCTGATATCTTCTGGCGCGCCGTCGACATTCCGAGCGTCAAGTTTGCCCGCTGGGTCGAGAGCCAAGTCATGGTCAAGGCGCCACCCCCGAGTAATCCCAACCGATCAATTTAATCAAGCTCAACATTCCTCCCTTCTCACTCGTTTTCTCCCTCTCTTTATAATGCTTTGACATCCTATCCTGGACTCCAAAAACCTCTAGCTGGCCTCTAGCGGGTACGATAAATATCTTCCCCAACCTCCCCTTCTTCCTTTGGCCTTTCCTGGTGTCAGGTCCATAGTCCTCATCATTTATTTGTTCGGATGTGGGAGGTCAAAATGGGATCGGATACTCATGGATTGATTCTTGTACAGCGCTTTCTTTCTTTTTTTTCTTTTCTTTCGTTCTTATAGTTTTATATACCATCTACCTGGGGTAGTTTGCAGTGTTGGACTTTTGACTCCTGGAGGATTACCAGGACATTATCAAGTCATATTGTTATTTGATTTAACTTGATTGGCACTCAGTAGCACAATATAGTATAGTATAGTATAGTTTAGGAATATAGTAGTATAAAGTATCAAGTATAGTAAGTAATATAGTAGTATAAAATATAAAGTATAGTATAGTAAGTAATATACCATCCAATCCAACCCAAGTTACTGATCTAAGAAGCACACGCAATGGTTGACTGGATTTTTGCTCTGCTTGTTCGTTCGTTCAATCATTCATTCGTCGCATGCCATTCCATCCATCCATCATCCATTCCATATCAAAATCGAACACAAAAAGCGCTTTACATGGAATGCCGAGGTCGTGTTTGCTTTTTTTTTTTTTTTTCCTTCTTCTCTCTTTTCT
>KZ559521.1:206738-277547 GCA_002850765.1 Aspergillus taichungensis | reverse complement strand
TTTTTTTCTTTTCCTTTTTTTTCCAAACCCATCTTTACTCTATGACTGTATTTTCTTGGCGTCCCGACAGGTCCCTTACAGTCAATGCGTACACCGCAACGACTCGGGGATCCAAGATCGTGTTTATTTTACTCTCTCTGGAAATGTAAATATACCCATGGGCTATATGATTACGGGGTGTGTTTGTTTACGAGTTGTGACAGCTTGGCGTTTGGAGCCAGTGTACGACTTTCAAAGGAAACCTGGATCTTTTCTGATTTTTCTTTCATTTTCTTGGCTTTTTTTTTTCTGTTTATGATCTATCGAGGGTGAAACGCTATCTGTCCACCCCACGATCATTTGGTCTTCCCGGAGATACTTCTACAAAGGGTCATCAATCGATCCGTGGCTCCGATCCATGATTAGTCTTTTGTCAGGGATAGGCGGTTGCGAAATGCGCCGTTCAGCAAGCCCCGAATACCTATGTCAGGAAGACCATCCACCTTCTTGACAGCCAACCTGGGAATGGACGAATGAATGGTCCCTACGGAGTCTCTCGGGCCATTGAAGTATCGGACCCACCCCGCACGTCCTTCCGTAGGTAGTGGAATCATGGACTTCTACCACGGGGGCTTGCTTCTGTTGGATATGCAAATCCTCGAGTTTGACTCGCGTGCACTTTTTGGTCTCGGATCGCAATCTCTGATACTGGACGCATTCTCTCTGGATGAATGTATACTGACAGACCCTGTAGAGGGTGGTATGGTAGGTAGTTTTAGATCAAGGGAGGAGACGAGAGCAGTCTATGTACAGCATTCAATAGACTTTTAAGCATTATACTGGCAAGACTGTGAAGGGTCTCTGAAGCAAGATGACAGAACTATCTCTCATAAGGCGTAGGGGAGTTTCGTATTATACGGTATGGAGGATACAGCCATGACCGTACCGTACCGTATCGTCCCGCGGATCTGGTCACGTGACCCCTTCCCATCCCGTCATGCTATCCAATTCCATTCCATCTTCTCCTCCAGCGGCGGATCAAAGGGTTTCTCTCTCCCACCATCACCACCATTGACGAACCCCCGAACCAAACCCCCCTCCCTTCGCCGTCTTCCATCGCTCTTCTCGCCAAGATTTCACTCTCCACTCATCGATTCGCCTCGCTATTTTCCGATCCCCTTTCTTTTGGTTAGTTCCAGGAGTCAACCCCCAGCGATCTGGAATGTGTTTCGTCTAGACGGGTCGTTCCAACGTCCTGCTCGCCCGCCTGAGCCTTCCGCGACCCGGTGTGATCACACCCCCTCCCTTCGCTCTGGATCTGTCTGGACCCGCCGTTGTTCCGTGAGGATTGTCGATTTCGACCATCTCACGAAACGGGTCGTGGGACGCAAGCTGCGTTCCGCCCTCCTTAGGCGTTTCGTCAGCCGACCGTGGTCTCTTTTGCATCTCTCCGCCGAAACTCCATGTCTGATCGCGCCTCATCGGTATCACTCCGAGCAGGGCCTCCTTCACCGTCTTCTCCCGCCGCCGGCTCTCTCAAGGAGACTCAGCCGTCGATTCCCGTGTCCGATCAGATCCCTCAGACCCCGACATCGCCACCGTTGATGTCGGTAAGCGCTCAGAATTATGCCTCCAGCTTCACTTCCTCGCAAGCATCGCCCAACCAGCAGACAACCTCTCAGCCCGCGAACGTCTCCTCCCCTCCATCCTCGGCTCCCATGTCCACTCAGCCATCTCAGCAGCCGGTCGTAGGCCCCCCGCAGTCGTTTCCCACCCCAGCGAGCAGCGTGAGCGGTCAGTTTCCGGGGCCCTCCTTCGCCGATGAGGCCGAGCACGCGGATAAGTCCGTTGCTTCGGCGATGCCGGACGCGGCAGCGTTGACGGACGCCTCGGCACCACATGCAGATAACCGGCGAACCGATCACGAACGGCAGGCTGGGGGGACAGGGATGCCTCACCCCGGCGACGCCATGGACATTGATACGGACACCGCTCTGGGCCGGATATCGAGTCTGGACTCGCTACAAAAGGAATTCTCGTCGGCTTACCATCTGTGCAAAAGCTGTAAGAGCTCCCCAACACCAGTTACTGGTGCGGGCTGATGCCCCCCTTCCATTCATACATGTTGCGCCTTTGCGCGCTGTTTCATAACCTTCTAGGCTGAGCTTCGTTAACACTGTGCCCTGAACCTACAGCCCATGTCACACCTGGTCCCGATCCGTCGATCGATCTCGTCTCGCTGTACGGGCTCGGGCCGGTGGCAAAGTCGGTGGCCCGCATGGACCCCATCACGGGGGAGAAGATTAATCGGTTACGGAAATCGTACGAGGGCAAACTAAAGGGACTGGGCCTCGCAGGGCGAAATAAGCCCGTCAAACAAGAGCCTGGGGCACCCGGCGGGTTACGGCACATGACCTTGTGGCCCGAGGAAGAATGGCAGAACCAGAAGGTGTACGGAAAGGACATCAAGATCGCCGACATGGACTCCGCCTTGCACAATCTCCAAATGAGGGCGATGAGGATGGAGCCGGGCGCCGTGCCGAACAACGACTACTGGGAGGATGTGCTGGGCCACGAGAAGCCGTCGAAACACGGGGGCGCGGAGGCTGGCAAGAAGACGACCACCGGCCCGCCCGCGCCCAGCGGTGCGCGAGGACCGAACTCCGCGAACGGGACACCCACGGCCGAAGCGGATCGCAATCGACCCAGCCGCGGGCGCAAACGGCATTACGATGAAAATAGCTTTGTCGGGTACGGCGAAGGGTTTGCGGACGACGATGACGAGGGCGCGTTCAACTCCAACGGGGAAGGGGTGGGGAAGAAGAAGCGAAAGAAGGTAGGGTAGTCGAGTGAGGGACATTGGGGACACGCGCGCAGCCTTACTGATAATGGATCAAAGGACCATGTCTCGAAGATATCGACCCCTCACCCAGACCGCGGAGGAAGCTACGGGGTGGGCATGTACGGGATTGGGGCCAGATAAACGAGAACCCCCTCCACACATCCAAGTCCATTTCCCCCGGTTGATGAGAAGGGGGGAGAACCCAACCAGAAAATCGAAAAGAACAAGGAAAAAGAAAAGAACAGAAATTTTTTTTCTCAATTCTCTTCTTCTGGCTGTTTTCTTTTCCATCTTGCTTTTGTCTCTTGAACCAGGTTTCGGACTTGAACAGAACAGAACCAAAACCCCCAAAAAAGCACCAAAAAAAAGAAAAAGGGACAATGAAAATGAAGTTGAGGCCTTTCGTCTTTAGACCGGAGGACCTTACCGCGATCTCGACTTCGGCCTATTGCTATTCTCCGTACATTTTGCATCACGGTGCTGGATATACCCGGCTTTTTATCACTGGAAACGGAGTTGTGGGGTCTATCTTGCGGAAGGTGTTTTTTTTTTTTTTTTTTTTTTTTTTGCTTCTTCTTCTGCGTTGTATCTAATCTTTCCCCCCCGTGTTGCGGTGAAGATTTGGGAAGTCTTTCTGCTGTAATGTCCATGCAGACTTGGTCGTGCTGTTTTTTATTCGTTGATTGATTGATTGATTCAACTGATTGATCCGATGCGATGTTCCTGTCTTGTTTATTCTCCTTGTTTGATGTTTCACTTCTTGCAGTTTCCACCCGTCGTCCGAACTACAGAGGACCCAGGCCGGGTTGTATTTTGAGAGCTTGCCTTTTCTACTTTCTTCCTCTTTTTCTTTTTCTTCTTTTCCCCCCGTTGGATGCGTCGTGTTTCTGAAAGATACAGAGAAACCACCAGACAGACAGGATGGGATGGAGCCTCAAGCTTGATTGATTTGATATTGACATATTAGAAAGCGGGATTACTCTAGGGTAGTATTCCATAGGTCGAATCAGGAATGATACCATTTAGTTGGTTGTCTGCACTCTGACTGTAGACATGGTAGTTATAAAAGTGTCAAAATAAACTTTGGTCTAGACTTTGGGGCGTTTCATTTTAGGGTTGTTTGTTTCAAGTCAATTCTGGCTGTTGCTGCTCAGATATTCAATTGGGGAACGATTCCTCCATCAATGGCCGGTTGGATTAGTTGGTCATATCGTTTCGTTAACACCGAAAAGGTCGCCAGTTCGAACCTGGCACTGGTCATTCTTTTTTCTTTTTTTCTTTTCTTTTTACTCCCTATATAGAATCTTCCATGTCATCCACCTTGACTCTCTCTTCTCCTCTTCATATCATTCCCTCTTATTTGAAGCTCAACCAACAATGAACAGTGGAGCACCCGAGACAACACTATATATATCACGATTCAAGAAAGAATCTGGTTGGTCAACAAACGCGGCTCATTATCAAGATCTTCAAACCTCAAACATCCCTCCAAGATCGCCAAGCCACCATGCGTCGCAGCTGTGTCCCAGAACGCGCTCAACTCAGCCAATCCCTCTATAAACTCTCTAAAAGCGGAAGCGTGGAACCGAGACACAATGCCGACGCCACTGATCATATGGTACTCTCGCAATAATCCATTGTTCTAACGTCCCGACGTCCGTTCCCATCCCTGGGTCCCGTCGGGTTCCTGCGTCAACCGAGAGTCACTCAAGTCACCTGCAAGGAGTCAAGAGACAAGTGGGAGTGGCCGGTTCGGTGGGTCGTCAGGGGTATGAAAAAGGGCCGACCATGTTTTCAGCCAGGGGAGGGATCCACCCTTTTTTTCCCCGATTCCTTCATCGGGATGTCGATCCTATGGATATCTAAATAACGGCTCAGGACCCGGCGGGTCCTGCTTTTCCTTTTCGGTCTGTTGTTTGATGCTCCTCCTGTCCTTTTGGGATCTAAGACAACTAAAAGCATCCTGAGAGTCATGCCTTTCTTGACACATTCATTGACCGGGGTGGGGCGCTCGTCCCTTGGATATACTAGCTGTGGGCTCGGCCTGGGTTGTCTGAGTCCGCCTCCTTGCGGTATATGCCGTACGGACTATAGCCGGGAGATTCCACTGGGCGGCCAGACGGGGCTGAAACGAAAAATCGATCAGTCCGTTGTTTCTAATGCGAGGGCCCCGCGTGCCTAGATTGCTGATGATCACTTGTTCTCCTCGAGATGGGCGCTTCTGCAGCGCATAGCTACGGCGGCAACTGACGAGCTGTCAACGTATTTCTTCACCATCAGGTCCGACATGTCTGCCACGAGATGGGAGACGAAGATGCATGATGGAATACCGCATCGCAACGAATCCACACTGGTGGCTGTCGCCCAACTGGCCACTACATTCAATGCTGCTGGGCCGCGGGCTCTGGTCCAGGTCGTGTTGTGACCCATCCGGAGACTATCCCCAGGTCTAGGAACCTGACTAGGGCAGGTGTTTTGAAACGCCCAAGGTTCCTGGACCCAGTATCGCTTCATCTCACTTTGCTGCGGTATATAAGAGCCCCGGGGGCCTCCGTCTTAGCCATCTGAGACCAGGCCATCTTGTTCATTGTATTCTCTTCCTATCTTTCATTCTCCCTTTCTTTCTTTTTTATATTACTTTTTTTTATATACAATTTTTTTTTACTTTCTTTATATATAAATATACTTTCCCTTCATCATGGCCCCCCTCCTTCTCCTATTTCAGCTTTTCGCTCTTTTGACTACATTGGCTGCTGGAAAGCCAATCACTTTTCCGAGACGGGTCTCGGAGCCTCCGCGGGACGGCGGCATCAGTTTCCCCCTGGACGTTCGTCTGCGCGCACTGGGCGACACCGCCGTGCTAGCCCGCATCACGAACACCGGTCATGAGAGTCTCGAAATCGTGAAGAGCGGCGGTCTGATGGACTGGCGCCCCACGAGAAAGGTCAACATCACCAGCGAGAATGACGCCCAGGCCCCCGTCTTCGACGGCGCAGAGGTCCGCTACATCAACAGCCACCTCTCCCGCGACGCCTTCGCGCATATCGCCCCCAACCAGACCCTGCACACCACCTTCGACGTCTCCGACTTCTACGACCTGACCCCCGGCCAGACCTACACCGCTGCCGCAAACAGCGCCCTGGAATACACCACCACGAAGCAGCCCACCAAGTTCGCCCGCGCCGCCTACCGCACCAACACCATCACCGTCACGGCCCCCAAGGACCGCCACACCAGACTATCCGCGCGCTCCACCCTCGCCGACTGCTCCGCAGAGGACACCCAAGCGGCGCACGACGCCCTCGGCCGCGCCACGCAGATGGCCCAGGCCGCCGCCGCGGACGCCCGCGCCGGCACCAGCGGGCTCTTCGAAAAGTACTTCAAGACCTCCGACCAGGCTGCGCGCGACCAGGTCGCGTCCCGCATGGACGCTGTCGCCGCCGAGGCTACCTCCGTCGGCACGCTCACCTACTACTGCCAGCCGTCCGGCGACGACGCCTGCGGAGGCAACATCGCCGCCATCACCTACCCCACCGAGAACAGGGTCGTCAACTGCCCGGCCTACTACCAGACCGTGGCCATCTCCAACGACTGCGGCTACCTCGACCGTGCCAGCGTCACCCTCCACGAGATGACCCACGCTTCTCTCGCCGAGACGCAGGGTACGGACGATATCGCCTACGGGATTGACGATGTCCTGGCGCTGGGCACGGCGGATGCGTTGAACAACGCTGATACCTACGCCTACTATTCTTCTGGTATGTTTGCCCCCCCCCGGACGCCCTCCTCTTTCTTAAACCCTCCGCACCTCCCCTTCCTATGGTTCTGGAAACTCCCATGTGGCTCATTACCATTACCAAACGCTAACCCTGACCTATAGACTCCTTCCTCAAATGCTACGACCAAGGATCCTCCACGCCGCCCGTCGAAGCTGCCCCTCCTGCTCCCGCCCCGCCTGCCCCTGCCCCTCCCGCCAGCAACGACGACGGTAACGTCGTTACCAGTGGCAATGCACCTCCCCCTGGCCCGCTCAACCCCGGTGAAGTCTGGGTTGCAGTCGCTACCATCACCGTTGCGGCTGATGTTGTGCCGGAGGCTACGCCTGCTCCTGCTGTCTAGTGTGGACTGATGGGTTTGGTTTGGAGTAGTGAGTGGGACTGGACTGGATTGGTATGGATTGGAACTGTTATCGTATGGGACGGACGAGCGGATGGATTGACGGGTTGACTGGCTAGCTCCCGTTGGGTTTCTCTATTTTACTTTGCTCCACATACTTACTTTACTTAACCACTACATTCTCCTCACTCTCAGACTGAATGAATAATCAAATCTCCTGGTTGATGTGATGTGATGCTTTCTGGATGAGGCAATGGAAGAACCAAGGTTCTCTTTTTACGTGTGGTGACGCCTCCAAAGGTAGTTTTGGGGGGAGCCACTGTCTTGAGCATATATGTAATGAGTTAACCTTTGGTATTTCGTACATAGGGAACGGCGCTATCGTCTCTGTATTTGACTCGGTGCACCATCAGATTCTTACTAGTACTAGTAATTAGGGGAAGGGGGTGGAGACGTCAACTCTGGTTGATAATGATGTCTTCTCTTGTATGGGTATAGGGCTTAGCCTATAAACATGTGAGAGGATGTATCCGTTTTTTTTGCCTCATTCTGTCTCATTCCGCTTTCAATTTCTTCCTCTGCTTCTTTCGGGTTCGTCGGTACCGCTAATGAGGCACACTTCAATATAAGACATAAAAATAAGTGGGATAACAGGCCATAAATCTCACTGTCCGTCGTAGATTTGGTCGGGTGAGAGAGTAAATTGCCCCTTCTTCAATTCGTCGGCACTGAGACCCTCTGGTTTGATGTAGCGGGCTGTCAGGGCGAATCGCAGTCTGCTGTCAGGAATGACCGAATGCTGGAGGGTGTTAGGGTTGGTCTTCGCTAAGGAGGCAAATTACGTACCTCAAAGTGCTTTTGCAGTCTTGCACCATGCATGACAACTAGGTCACCGTGGTTCAACTCCATCTTGATGGTGGGTGCAGCCTCTCCACTTCGGCATTGTCTGAGTAGTTCCTTGAGCCGTTTCTCGTAGCCCACTTGCGCTATATGACCACCAATGAGCTGGTCTCGGAGTGCCTGCCTCTGCTTCTGGAGCTCGCAGCCTTCCAGGATAGGATCATCGGCTAATGGCACTTTTGCTTTACTCTGCCCATGATAGTATTTATACTTCATCCGAATTAACATGGTGGACTTGGCACCGAGAGAAAGGGTTGCGATGGTTGGGCCAAGTGAGGATTCTCCATCATCATGGTACTAGCGTTGTTAGTTGCTACAAAGATCAGGATCACTGCACATACTCCTATTTTCATTCCCTCCAGATATCCGAGTAGCAGTAGTTCATTCGGGGAAAGGGGCTGATATCCGGCGGCGGACACGGTTTTTTCGGTTGCCCAGCTGAGACGACCCAAGGCACGTAGTATTTCGCTAGGCGCTTCGTCGAACCCTTTGGAGCCCACCGAAACAACATATTTATATGGCATGCCCTACAGGTGTTAATTTCTTCGAGTTTCAAATTTCTTGGGAGCTCCTACATAATTGACGGCAAAGTGGGCTGTAAGTGTACCAGCCACTATGAGCAATGTCCTTTAGCTTTCGTCATCACACAGCGTGCAATAACTCACCAACGCTCTGCTGCAAGGGGTAGCGCCGCAAACCAAGGTCAGCCTGCTGTAGCTGGTCAAATAAATCATCTGGACCGTTGACACGACTATTGATAGCCCGATTGGAGACTAAGTGGGTGATTGATCCGACCCGAGGAATGTTGTAGGTAAGTTTTCTGTAAGGATATAACGTTATGTCATCAATCTCTGGGATGATATACTTGGAATCAAAATAAAGAGCCCGCTTGATTGGACTGAGCTCAAATTCGTCAATCACTGATCGAAGAGAGAGTACGTCCATGGGTATCATTTTCTGATATAGGCAAGGATTGCCTGGCTGACTTGAAGCAATACCGTCATCTGTGCATTTCCAGCCTTGCCAGAATTTGCGAGATATGCATTTGGAGCACCAAGGACACACTATACCTCTCCATGAGATGCGAACGGTGCTCTCTTTAAGTGACGATAACAAGTCTGGCACGAGACTGTAATGCTGTTTAATGTGTTCTGATGGAGCCATCCGATAATTCAAAAAGTCTGGGTGGAACGTGAGAGCTACTGGAGCTGCTCCGTCAATCTTCCAGAATTTCCTGCAACCTGGACTGAGACACATCCACCCCTCATTGTATATTTGTGTACTTGTCAAGCCGCAATCAAAACACACTGCTATCTGGGGCTGAACGTGGTTGTTATCACGCATGTTATAAGGCACGGGCGCCGGGGCTCCCTTGACAGCCCACCAGCTTTTCTGGTTCAGGTCCAGCTTTTGAAAACGGACTTTTGCTCCTTTCTTCTCTCCGACTTTCTCAAACCATATGTCAGAAATGAGGAAGTAGTCCATTACATTATACCGGTGGGGGAGTTGTCTTCCCAGGATTGTGTTGCGATTCCCTGTGCGCGGTTGATGTCATCCTTATTGGTCATACTTAGAAAGCTTACCTATTATTATACCGATGGGGATATTAAGCTGTTTACTGTTATAAAGACTGGCCAGGGTAGAACCGTCGCAATCTTGATCCTTGATCAGGGTTAGATTTCCCTGCGCATCTTTGGTGCAACCGCCTCCCCTGTTCAGTCCTAGTTAGCCTCAATCATATCTCAAGAAACAGATAAGGGTCAGTCTACACGCGGGTTATGATCACTTCATCGTCGATGTGGGAGCGAATGCCACAGTCGGCATCGAGCAGAAATCCAAAGCAGAGGTTTCCGGAATGATATACACCCCCTTGGACGGAACGGAACCAAGGAAGAGCATCACAGAGCTCAGGGCGACACTGGTACCTGTTAACTGGGGGATTTATGTACAATATGGTAAGCAACGGACCTCTGCCCATGCTGGAGGACTACCATCCACCGGTATTGGGGCTACCTCCTCCTCGATCAAACTTGCAATCTTTGATGGATTGAGAGTGCCTATTGGATGTTAGACATACATCCAATTGCAGCGACTTCAAGCAAGGGTTCCAGCACTTGATAAAAGTGATTTCCAGAGAGACGTGCCTGCAGAAAAGCTATTTCCCGAGCGAAGGACGCGCCCAGATATCACGGCCTGGTGCTTGGCTACTGGCTTCTTTGTGGGAGCCATCTTTCGTATCCAGTAGAGTCACTTATGCTTCCATGACACCGCAAGTGACCGTCACAGGGGATCAGGCTTGATCTGTCAGAACCCGTTTGACTAGGAGGATGGGATTGAGTATAATAATGATATGGAAGCAGACGTTGTTTGGGCATATGAGGTACAGGAAGATAGGAAAGGAGCAGGAAGCGAAGGGGGAGACGATGATGCTGGCGATGAAGAAGAGAGGAGAAGCAAAAAGAAAATCACGAGATCGAGGCCACGAGATGGCAGCCTGAACTTGCCTGATTATATTACTTCATCGTGGTCGATTATACTTCCAATACCTCATCATGTCATCCATCTTCCATACAAACATGTAAGTTGGCAGTACCCAAAGTCTAACCAACTTAGTCGCAGATACCAGCCGAATCCAAGATGAACTTTGTTACTACAGATCTCTGGCGCTTAGAACATATACCAAATGGTAGCAGCCCATGTCAAATTGTCAACACGAACGATGCGGACGCAAGGCACTCTGAATATGCAGCTACAGAGCAAATGCATTATACCCTGGCCAAGTGGATCAGGACGCGCCACTAAACCCAGAACTAAAGCATGGCGGCCGATCCTGTTGGTCACTCTCGGCATGATTCCTCCGAGAACAAACAGACTTGACCCGAGGATATCATAAACTACTAATCAATCCCGGCGGTCTTCTCCGCGCATTTTGGAGGAAATAGTGGTGAAATAGTACTGGGAATTACCTCAGGGTATAGGGACAAATAAAACTACCCTATCTAAATAATCAGCCTCATCCCGAGGGCTGTGCGAAAGCATTCAAATCCATTCGAGTTCGGCAAAGTCAGCGAGGCGATTTATTGCCGAGAAGGGAGCTTTCCCCGCACTCAGGATTGTCCCTAAATCCTATATTTAACGCGACCACCACCGAGGATCTTCCCCCCTCCTCTCTCCCCGCACGTTCTGCTTTATTGCCTGGTGACTTCGGTTCATTCTTTCTTCTCCCCTTTCTTTTCCTTCTCGATCGTAAACATCAAATTAGACGGAGGTTGACAATGGTGTTCACTCCCCCAAGCTCGGCAGGCAAGCTGCCCCCGATTCCCGACAATATTCCCATCAGTGAATTTATGCTTTCGGAGTCGCATGGTCGCACTCCCTTCAACCAGTCGAGACATCCCTACACATGTGGCATCTCGGGGAGATCTTACTCCCCGTCGGAGGTGGTGACTCGGGTAGAGCACTTATCTCGAGCCCTGTCCAAAGAATTCAACTGGCAGCCCAACCAAGGCACTGAATGGGACAAGGTGCTGGGTGTGTTCAGTTTGAACACTGTATGTGATGGTCTTCAAAAAGGGGCAAGAAGCTATATATAGTATTGATAATTGACTCTCCGGCTAGATTGACACGTTGCCCCTGTCATGGGCGACACACCGGTTGGGGGGCGTCGTCTCCCCAGCCAACGCGGCCTATTCCGCCGCTGAGCTGAAGCATCAGTTGCTGGACTCCAAAGCCACGGCGCTGTTCACCTGTCTCCCTCTGTTGTCGACCGCCTTGGAGGCGGCTTCCATGGCGGGTTTCCCCAAGAACCGCATCTACCTGATTGAACTGCCCCCCCAGGTCACCGAAGGCGCAAAGGCCCCCGGTTACAAAACCCTGGAGCAATTCGTTCAGGAGGGAAGTGCTCTGCCGAAACTGGAGAATCTCAACTGGGGCCCAGGAGAAGGTGCCCGTCGCACCGCGTTTCTTTGTTATTCGAGTGGCACATCTGGTTTGCCCGTGCGTATAGAACCCCATCATCTGTCATAGGATTGGCTGACCGTGGTTGCGCTTCTTAGAAAGGAGTCAAGATCTCGCATCGCAATGTCATTGCCAACGTGCTTCAAATCTCGACTTTCGAACAGTCTTGGCGGGATCATCTCTCTGCCGGGAGCAAAACCCCGTACACGGAGGTTTCCTTGGGTCTGCTTCCCCAAAGCCATATCTACGCCCTAGTAGTCATCTGTCATGTCGGAACATTCCGAGGCGATCAGACCATCGTGCTCCCCAAGTTCGAGATGAAGTCGTACCTCACGGCTATCCAGAACTTCAAGATCTCCGCTCTATTCTTGGTAAGTCCCGTAAAAAAAAAAGAAAACGACCATCATGATGCTGATATTTGACAGGTCCCTCCAATCATCATTGCAATGCTGCGCAACCACGAGGTCTGCTCCAAATTTGACCTTAGCTCCGTCACCTCGTTGTTCACTGGAGCGGCGCCCCTCGGAATGGAGACAGCGGCCGACTTCCAGAAAGTCTACCCGGGTGTCACCATCCGGCAAGGTTACGGTTAGTCTCGTCACTCAACTTCCACAAGTAGGTACTGATGTGTTGATCTAGGTCTCACGGAGACTTGCACGGTGGTCTCTTCGACCCATCCCACCGACATCTTCCTCGGCTCTTCTGGCAGTCTGGTCCCGGGATTTGAAGCGCGCATTGTGACCCCAGAAGGCCAAGAGGTGACCGCTTATGATACCCCCGGTGAGCTCGTGGTTCGCAGTCCCAGCGTCGTCCTGGGCTACCTGAACAACGAGAAGGCCACCAAGGAGACGTTCGAGGACGGCTGGATGCGCACCGGTGACGAGGCTGTTGTGCGCTTGAGCCCCAAGAATGTCGAGCATATTTTCATTGTCGACCGGATCAAGGAATTGATCAAGGTGAAGGTATGTCCTCCACCCCTTTTCTCCACCCGTCCTATTGCCATCTTGGGCGAAAATCGAATTAACCACAATGTCGTGTCTGCAGGGCCTGCAAGTCGCTCCCGCCGAGCTCGAGGCTCACCTCCTCACTCACCCTGCAGTCGCGGACTGTGCCGTCATCGCGATTCCTGACGCATCCGCCGGTGAAATCCCCAAGGCCATCGTGACCAAGTCCGTCTCCGCTGGGACCGACGACGAGGCCATCGCCAAATCCATCATGAAACACGTCGAAGATCACAAAGCGCGCCACAAGTGGCTGAAGGGCGGGGTCCGGTTTGTCGATGCTGTCCCCAAGAGCCCTAGTGGCAAAATCTTGCGCCGTCTTCTGCGGGACCAGGAGAAGGAAGCACGCAGACGTGCTGGTGTCAAGCTTTGAGTGGGATGGCCATGGATTTGGGCTTGTTATTTGATCCTATCTAGGTGTATATATAGAAAGGCGGGTAGAGTGAGAGGATTAATTGTATTCAACTTAAAATTCTAACCCTCCACTTGATATCTGTCTCCCTCGTGGTAATGATATCTAGGTCAGAACCATCTACTCAGTATCTTTCTACTCTACTGTCGATCCAACACCGAAAGCATCGACATGTTTGCAGTGTTTGTCTAGTAGCGCGGGGAGATTTAGATTTCTAAGCGGGGACATTTTATCGCCATGGGAAACTCGTCCAGCAGCAAAAATTTCCTGCGTTGCTAGATTTTTATAATTTTTTTTATTCCTGCTGTTGTTGGTGATTTGACTTCATCGATACTCTTGTAACTTACTTTTCCACCTTTTCTCCCTCCTTTGTGCCTCCCTCCCACTCTCCCCAAGCCATCAACCACATTTTTTTCCCAGCCCTAGTATACCTCCAAACCAACATACAATGTCTTCCTCGCAAGACCCCAACCACGAAGACGACGTCTTCCTCGGCGCCGACGAAGGCGAAGAAGTCGTCGCCCAAGATGACGACCACCCAATGGAGTCCGACGGTGAAGACCAGGAGATGACATTCGAAGACCAAGAGATCCTCCTGCAAAACGACTCCGCCGCCCATTTCGACCTGCACTCCGACTCGCTGTTCTGCATTGCGCAGCACCCCAACCACAATGCCATCGTCGCGACCGGCTCCGGCGACGACACCGCATACATCTTCGACTCGACCCCGCAGAACGAGCGGCCCGTCCTGCCCCAGAGCTACGAGTCGAACCCGCAGCCCAAGCAGGAGCGCAAATCCCTGCAACCGCTCGTCAAAATGGATGGACACACGGACTCCGTCAACGCCATTGCGTTCACCGAGCCCAAGGGCGAATACGTCGTGACGGGGGGTCTGGACGGCCGGCTGCGCGTATGGCGCGATACCTCGCCCCAGCTGACGGGTCTCACGTGGGGCTTCGTCGCGGAGGCGCAGGAGGTGGAGGAAATCAACTGGATCGCGGTGTGCCCGTGCGAGAACAATGCCGACGAGAAGAAGAACGTGGTGGCTGTCGGCGCAAACGACGGCAGCGCCTGGGTCTTCCGCATTGACCACAACGACTCGGCCGAGCCCATCTCCATCATCCAGTCCTTCTTCCAACACACGGGCTCTTGCACAGCTGGCGCCTGGACCCCCGATGGAAACCTCCTGGCCACCGTCTCGGAGGATGGCACATTCTACGTATACGACGTCTTCGGTGCCGCGGCCGCGGCCGGGATCTCGTACTCGACCGGCACCAGTGCCGTTGTGGGGCTGACGCCCGACGATCAGCGATTCGCCGTCGATGGTGGCTTGTACTCCGTTGCCGTCGCTCCCAGCGGTACCTTTGCGGCTGTCGGCGGTGCCGAGGGCCACATCAAGGTGGTCGGCCTTCCGCGAATTGGCGGCGCCGCGGCGGGGGGCGCATCAAAGGCCAAGGGCAAGGCGTCCGCCTCGCAAGCCTCGACGGGCGCCTCGGCCGCGGGCACGCTTCTTGCATCGCTGCAGGCGCAGACCGACGGCGTTGAAACGCTGAGCTTCTCTGCGCCGCCGCTGAACTTTCTCGCGGCTGGTTCGGTGGACGGGTCGATCGCGCTGTTCGATACCGCTCATCGCTTTGCCGTCCGTCGACATATCAAGGAGGCCCACGAGGCTGCCGTTGTCAAGGTTGAGTTCGTTCAGAACCGCTCGGCGGCGTCGTCGGTGGGCCGCCCCGGTCCGCTGGCCTCTGCGTCTGCTGGCCAGGGCCGGACGTGGCTGCTGACCTCTGTGGGTATCGATGGCGTTGTCAGACGCTGGGATGCTCGTGGTGGAACGACGGCCGCGGGGCAGGGTCTGCTGTCCGAGTGGAGAGGTCATCTGGGCCTCACTGAGAACAACGAGGGGGAGCAATCCGGTGGCATCATGGGCTTTGTGCAGGGCTTCGATGGCAAGCGGGTTGTCACTGCGGGTGACGACGGGATCTCGTTGGTGTTTGAAGAATAATCTCGCATGACGCTTGAACTTGATTGAATTAATTGTATATAGACCAGTGGTCTTGGAGTTTTTTTATTACCTAGAAAAAGATATCTCAGGTTACGTATCGGATCATGAATCCTAGCAGTTTTACCAAAGGCAGACTGCCCAAGCAGCAGCCCAATTCTAGACCACAAAATAAGAAACCATAGGACAATAAACAATGGGTCTTAATGTAACAACAAACAGATACTATATACAACCAACAAATAAAACAACCCAAGCGCCGTTTGTAGGGAGCTAGGGCCCAGCCGGTGATCATCGGATAGTCGACCCCCACGAGGAACCAAGAGTCTTCCTTGGAGTTCATCACACATCCCTCTTCTCTCTTTTCTCTTTTTTTTCTGGCTGAAAGAAACACCTCTAGTCTCATCTATGAGTACAGCCACCACTTCATGCTTCAAAACCCGGGGTATCTGCACATCGCCCGTGCCTCGGCTACCGGACCCCCCGTCATCTCCAGTCCTTCCACATCAATTGCTTAGTGGTGGGCCTCGCCGTGGTGATGATCATCCTGGAGGAAGAAGTGCTCGTATGCGCAGTAGCCGGCGAACGCAACGGTCGCGATCCCGAGACCGGGGAAGGTGCGCTTGAAACGGTTGAAGCGGCTGAAGGGGCCGGTATACCGCCAGGCCTCACTGCGAGAAAGAGTCAGTCATTGAGCTACGGAGTCTGTCGGAGATGCGTCCATATCACACATACTATCGGGCCCAGGGATCCCTCTTGGCGTAGGCTGACCGCGGCGAAGCGGCGGCCTTGAATTCGCGAAGGTCGAAACCGGTGGGGTTGGGGACCATGGTGGGAGGAGTATTTGTGGGATGGGATGAGATCCGAAAAATTTGCGGTTTGGTAAGGGATACGGACGAGCGTCTGAGTCCGCAGAATCCGAGGTGCAATTGAGAGGGAGAGTAAGTGGGGAACGGCAAGACCGAGAGAGACAGCGAGAGTGGAAGTTGAAGCTGTACAGAGAGAGAGCGAGTGAACTGGGACTTGGCACGCTAATCCGCATCCAGGTCAGGCGGTCAGTAATCCCTCTCACCGCTTGCCATTTCCATCATTCTGCAGGCAATCAGTCTCCGACCACCTTTTTACTCCACTCAATCCCGACCTAACCTGATCCTTTACCCAATCCAACCTTTCCCTCCCACATCGCAACCTCGCTCCAGCCACTACGGAACTTCCCTCTCTCTGTGTGAATATCAAATGCATGACCCGCCCTCCGCATCTTCCTCGACTACACGATGCCCCCTCCCGTCGGCAGATACGGGCCCACTGGCCTAGGGGCTCCTTATTCCCATTTACAACAGGCCCATTTGCAACAGCAACAGCAGCAGCAGCAGCAGCAGCAAGCCCAGCACCATCCGGCCCAACACCATCCGGCCCAACACCATCCGGCCCACGCCCAGTCGGCCAACACAGCTCTCCCACCTCCCTCCCTGGGTGGTCATCCGGGATTCGCCGCCGGGAATCCGAACACTAATATCAACCCCTTCACGCTGTCGGGCACCGGAATCGCGAACGGCATGTCTGTCGCTGGGTTTGGCGGTGATGGCGGAGGCACGGGCCTCGCCAGCCATGCGGCGCAAATGGGCTTCGCGAGAGGAGCCCAGATGCAGCAGCAGCAGTTACATCAGGCCCACGATGGTCGGTTAGCGCTGGAGACCAAGGCCGGTGCGGTCAAGACGAGGATACGCGATGTGTGGAAGCACAATCTGGCGCAGGAGATGGCCGTGTTGCGGCAATTGGTGGAGAAATATCCGTATATCAGCATGGTAAGTTGATGCTTATCATTAGGGCTCGAAGGGCCACCGCTTTGTTTGGATTTATGGAGACTAACGCTCGCGCAGGACACCGAATTCCCCGGCATTGTTGCCCGCCCGATCGGTACCTTTACGAACAAAGCAGACTACCACTACCAGACCCTCCGCTGTAATGTCGACCTCTTGAAGATGATTCAGCTGGGCATTACTCTCTTCTCTCCCGAGGGAGAGGTGCCCCCGCCGAATGCCACGGACGGAAATGGCCAGCCTCTCGGGAACAGCCTGGTTCCGGCGCCGTGCACCTGGCAGTTCAACTTCCGGTTTTCCCTGGAGGACGACATGTATGCGCAGGAGTCGACGACCATGCTGGCCAAGGCGGGTATCGATTTCAACATGCACGAGAAGAACGGGATCGACCCGTTGGAATTCGGGTCGCTATTGATCAGCTCGGGCCTCGTGTTGCTGGATGACGTTCACTGGGTGTCCTTCCACTCGGGCTACGATTTTGGGTACCTGATGAAGATCATGCTCTGCCGATCGCTGCCCGAGACCGAAGAGGCCTTCCACAAGCTGCTGAATATCTTCTTCCCGTCGCTGTATGACATCAAATACCTGATGAAGCACGCGGGACGCAATCAAGCGGTCAACGACTCTCCGCTCACCCCAGCCGCAATGCAGATCCTCGCCAACCTGGGTCAAAAATCGGGTCTGCAAGATATCGCGGACGAACTGGGTGTGAAGCGGGTGGGCATTGCCCATCAAGCCGGATCCGACTCGCTCGTCACCGGCGAGATCTACTGGAAGATGCGTCAGCTGGTCTTTAACGGCACCATCGACGAGTCCAAATACTCGGGCCAGATCTGGGGTCTCAACGGCCAGATGCCGTCGTTGATGTACCACATGCAGCCCCATCAAACGCCCAATCTCAACGGCGCCACGATCTATTCCGCTGCCGGTACGCCGAGCACGCCCAATGCTGGAAACCAGACTCCCCAGCACATGGGTGCCATGACTCCTGGCGGGGTTGGTGGAGTGCTCGGTGCGTTCCAAATCGGCAAGGCATAGAGTTTCTCTTCCTCTCTGCTTTTCGTCGGTTTGGTTTGCTCGGCTCCGTACAGTCTCTTTGTTAGACCAAGACTCCAGTTGGCAACTAGATCTACATTGCTCAGTTGCTCGCTTCTTTTCTTTACATCTTGGCGTTGGTAGCCGCCCGGTCGATGACAATTTTCTTTTTCCCTCTATACATTCTCTCTTTTGTTACGTTTGGGCCAACGGATTGTGGGTTCGATGCGATACGATGGTTGTACATAGCATAAGGCATTGCTCACCATGGGTGCCTCGTTTGGTTTCTTCTGCGTTTGCTGCTTTGTCGTGCGTTTCCCGGTTCGTCCATGGGGTTTGTCACCAGGAATGTCTTCGCGTTTGTCTCCGGAGGCGGGTGTTTGCGAGGAGTGCATGGTGCTTTTCTCATTGCCCTTTGTTTTTTTAAGGTGGCTGGAATGGTATCTTTATCTTGATCTTTTATCCTGGGCTTCGTCTACTTATGATTGTGTGTTTGGCGTAGCTAGCCCTGGTTCTGGGGTTATCTACTTTTGAAAGGGTGTTTACGCCATGACTCGGGTGGACTTGAAGCTTTCCCGACGTCTCCTAGAGTAATGTATTCACTTGCGCTGTCAAGCCCAATTGACTCTAAAATATCCTAGATGCAGACTGCGACAGGCAGTATACCAGCACGAGCTCACTCTCCCTTGCATGTTGCCACTGACACCCCAACCCCTCACAACCACAGAAACAGGTAAGGCTATCCGATGCTGAACCACACCCCGCTTCGTCCCACCGTCAACTCGCAGAGAGACGTCTGCACCTGTGGTTCGCATTACTCGATTCGGGGTCATGGAGACGACCGAATCCACTAGACCCGATCTGGTAACGGAATCCGGACGCATCTTATCGGATCCGCGATAACGAGGATGTCGCTATCGCTGGTTATCCTATACTTGGAGCTGCCACGCTGCAGCTTATAAGATGTCTTCTTCCTGCTTGATGGGATCAAAGTAATTGTTGCACTACGATTATCAGTATTGATTTCTGAACTGCATTCCCTCCTCTTTGTGGCGTTGTGGAACATTGCTCGAATATCAATCCCGCAACCAGCAGATCAACCCTACTATACGCTACACCTAATCAACACTCGCGCAACCTTTCCTCCTCAACGGACCTCAAGACAAGATCTCTCAGAAGCAATGGTCCTCGACCGTCTTCAACAGTTGACCCACCAGGTCAACGCCTCATCTCCACCACCCCATCCCTTCGACCCTCTCTCCACCGCGGAAATCGACACCGTCGTCGCTCTCGTCCGCAGTGAACATGGCAAGGTCAATTTCAACGCCGTCAGTCTCTTTGAGCCTCGTAAGGCGGAGATGATGGCATGGCTGGAAGCCCCACAGACAGCCCCTCGCCCGGCTCGCGCCGCCGAAGTGGTCGCCATCGCCCCAGGCGGGAAGGTGTATGATGGGATCGTAGACCTGAACCAGAAGAAGGTCATCCAGTGGCAGCATACTCCGGGCGTGCAGCCAATCATTACTATGGAAGACCTACAGGAGGTGGAGCATGTTGTTCGTCAGGACCCCAAGGTGATCGAGCAGTGTGGGATCATTGGGATTCCCAAGGAGGATATGCACAAGGTTTACTGCGATCGTGAGTTGCCCTTTCTTAACGGGGATGATCACATTTTGTGAAGTATGGCTTTGCTGATGGTCAACACAGCGTGGACAATTGGATACGACGAACGGTTCGGCACCGATGTCCGCCTGCAGCAGGCTCTCATGTACTACCGCCCCCATGTCGATGACTCCCAGTACACATACCCATTAGATTTCTGTCCCATCTACAACGCCGAGACAAAGCAAATCATCCACATCGACGTCCCGCCGATCCGGCGGCCCCTCAGCAAAGCCGCTCCCAACAACTACCTGCCGGCGGCGATCGAAAAGGAAGGCGGATTCAGACAGGACTTAAAGCCGATCCACATCACACAGCCAGAGGGCGTCTCTTTCAAGATGGACGGGCGTGTCATTGAGTGGCAAAACTGGAGCATCCACGTTGGGTTCAACTACCGCGAAGGCATCGTGCTGAACAACATCACCTTCAACGACAAGGGGAGCGTCCGCCCTGTCTTCTACCGTCTATCCTTAGCTGAGATGGTGGTGCCGTACGGAAACCCCGAGCACCCGCACCAGCGGAAACACGCCTTCGACCTGGGCGAGTACGGCGGCGGATACATGACAAACAGCCTATCCCTCGGATGCGACTGCAAGGGTGCAATCCACTACATGGACGCAGCGTTTGTCAACCGCGCAGGCGCCAGCACCATCGTCAAGAACGCCATCTGCATCCACGAAGAAGACGCCGGGATCCTGTTCAAGCACACAGACTTCCGGGACGAGTCAATGGTCGTCACCCGCGGCCGCAAACTCATCCTCTCGCACATCTTCACAGCCGCCAACTACGAGTACTGCGTGTACTGGATCTTCCACCAGGACGGCACCGTCCAGCTAGACATCAAACTAACCGGCATCCTCAACACATACGCCATGAACCCCGGCGAGGACACCCACGGCTGGGGCACGGAAGTCTACCCCGGCGTCAACGCGCACAACCACCAGCACCTGTTCTGCCTCCGCGTCGACCCCAACGTGGACGGGCCCAACAACACCGTCTTCCAGGTCGACGCCGTCCGCGGGCCCGGCGAAGTAGGCAGCCCCGAGAACAAGTACGGCAACGCGTTCTACGCGCAAAAGACCAAATTCCGCACGCCGCGCGAGGCCATGTCCGACTACGACGGCAGCACCAGCCGGACGTGGGAAATGGCCAACACCAACAAACTCAACCCCTACAGCAAGAAACCCGTCTGCTACAAGCTAGTCAGCCGCGAGGTCCCGCCCCTGCTGCCCAAGGAGGGCGGGCTCGTCTGGAAACGAGCCGGATTCGCTCGCCACGCCGTGCACGTCACCAAGTGTACGTCCTCCCACCCAACCCCCATCTCTAGCCCTGAGCATTAACTAACCCCGTGACACCAGACTCCGACGACCAAATCCACCCCGCAGGCCGCCACGTGCCCCAAACCTCCGGCGAACCCTCCCAAGGCCTCCCCGCATGGATTGAATCCGCCGGCCTGGACTCCTCCATCGACAACACCGACGTCGTCCTCTGGCACACCTTCGGCTTAACCCATTTCCCCTCTCCAGAGGACTACCCCATCATGCCGGCGGAGCCCATGACGCTGCTTCTCCGGCCGCGGAACTTCTTCACGCGCAATCCCGTCTTGGATGTGCCGCCGAGCTTCGCGAGGTCTCCATCGCAGGTGGCGGCGGGGAAGTCTTCTTGCTCGTCCTGTAGTGGGAAGGGGGATGGGTCGAGTAGGTTGGTGTGATTTGGTTGTTCGAGGGGGGTGGGTTGCCATGTCTGGTTATGAGTGATGTTTTGGATGCATTTTCGGTTGGGTTTAATTTTTTGTATGTAGCATATGGCATATTTCGAATTCATACTTCATTGGCACATGTTGTTCATTGATCATACGGTCAAGCAGCAGTTCACTAACTTAACGGATGTGGCAGATGAGTATCTATATCTCTCTACGCCTTTCTATATCAAAAAGTCTACTAGTTGCAGGGCAGTACAACACTACACCTGGATCAAAAAATAAAACCAAATAAAGGAAATACCTATCAAAAAGCCCAACGATAGTATGTTCGCACGTCCTATCTAAGTCAATCATTTAAATCATTCGACCCAAGACGAGGGGGGGTCGAGAAAAATCAAAAAGATAATTCCGATGCGGGGAATCGAACCCCGAGCTGCCGTGTGAGAGACGGCGATGTTAACCATTACACCACATCGGATGGTTGTTGAAGAACGGTTGCGGAGTTTGTTATAATAGGAGATGATAAAAAAGCGGATCGGCATGTGGGGCTCACTGATTGCTCCCGTATGTTTGATTGGCTCTTTATTCACTATACTAAGTTTCAGGGCTCAAGGGAGGTATATAGATAAGTGCTAGAGATGTCCGGTTTTCGCACTTTTTTCTATGGATTGTAGTTTACTTTTGTGTCTTATGGTAACAATCACATTGGAGCTGTTTCTCATTATTTTAGGGTGTGGGTTGTTCGCAACCTTATTCTATATTAGTTTGTTTATATATATTCATGTTTGGTGGGTTTGTGCGTATATATCAGCAGACTTGATGTACGACTCTCTAGCGCTTGTAAATTTTAGGGGTGTCCTAACAAATTTCTTATAAATATGAAGTAATATGTTAGCATGAACGTTAACATCCATGTAGCCTAGGTCTGGAAGACAGGCAATACCGATGTCCGGAATGGCGCTACGATGAGAATATAATGGCATAGCTTGGTCGTGTGAGTTGTGTATAAAAATAATTCATATTAGGCAAAAGTAAGAGGTTTTTCCTATGGAGTCAAATCACAGTTGGAAGATTACAGATAGGAGCGGCTCTACAGTCTTACAAGACTGGTCCAATGTCATCTCATCACTGAAGTAAAGTCATGCTTCATTAATTGGCATATTGCATGATACTGCAACAACTAAACCAGAAAACAGTCACACTCAGATACATATCGGAAGCCCCCCAAGCTATCATCAACTATAAACTACCACCACCACCATCATAAAAACGCCAATAAACCCCTCGGATTATGCCCCGATAGATAACCATCAACACATTGTCTAGAGTCCATGCTTAGTATTTATAGGGACTCAGCTTGAACATAATAAGTAATAAGATGTCACAGTACCAACCTCAATCTGATGTAGGATCAATAGTAAGTCACTTCCACTTTACTTCAGCCCCAAATTCTCGGCACACCGGTTGCAGTACATCTTCGAGTTTCCGTAGGCAGCGCAGTCCTTGTGCTTGGCACAGTTGTTGCACGCCACATAGGCCATTTTGCTTTGAGTTCTGGGATATGTATTAGATATATGATATAGAACAGATTATATAGCAGAGGGCTATCTCACCTGTGGATAGAGGTGAAAGAACGCGTGTTCTTGGAGAGATTGGAAAATACCAGGATTGAAGATGATTGACTGGAAGTTATCGAGCACTTGAGAGAAAGAAACACAGACATGGTGGGATCATGACGGCTTTCTTATACTTCTGAACTTATAACCATTAAGTGCATGCTATAGATCCCAAAGCGGGGTACTATTGTCTGTATGGATAGAAGATAAGACTCCAGACGAGGCTGTCCATCTATCAAAATCACGAGGCGCGCCACCAGTATGTTATAGGGCAGGAGATGTGTATATCTTTCCACATACAGACGCACAAGGCGTAGCAAGCCGCACAGCGGCTCGAGCAGAGCCAGTGCCATATAACCGGTTGGTGGGATAATGATGAGGCTACATTGTGGCTGGAACCCGGGCCAACTAGAATGGCATTCCTGTTTACAACCACAGCCTACTTGGTCAGCTGGAGTTGCTATAAAGCGCCTGCTATACAAATAAGAGAATATCACCAGATGCCAGGGCCAGCCAGACCTCACTGTTTGATACTGGGTGGTTGCTTCTCTGTCTCTCTAGTATAGAAGGGCCTGGATCAGCCTCACTTGAAGCAAGCGCTATGAACCTATAGCTCTCGATGAACTATGTATACTGGAATCTTGGCCTGATTAGTTTTTGTCATTTGACCCATTTTGCAGTTTGAGGCAACCAATAAACGAACCAAGTGGCTGTTGGGGTAGTGGTCCCCGCTTACCCTATATAAAACCTTATATAGGTGACAGCCCACAAGTGCGAGGCATACCTGAACGTTTTCGCCCTGTTCCGAGTGAGGGAAAGGATTTAGCGTGGTTTTAGGCTAGTTGTGCAAAATTGCTCCGTCTTCCTTCAACAACATCCGATGTGGTGTAATGGTTAACATCGCCGTCTCTCACACGGCAGCTCGGGGTTCGATTCCCCGCATCGGAATTACTTTTTGATTTTTTGTCCTATCTACACAGACCATATGCTTTCATTAGACTCCAAGTTTCTTATCTTCTATTTTTGAATTTGCGACTTGTGTGAATGGTGATAGTGGCAATAAGGTGTCACAGCGTGGTTCGGTTTAGGTTCAGTAGGGTTTCTGGCGCATATCCAGCTAGACATCCCCTACTCGATCAAGAACCTCGAATATGGCATTGGAAGACCTGGAATAAGCTGACAATGTAGGATACTATGGTCTGTTTTTCTCATACCAAGAAACTCGCAGTCATTTGAATTGTGTTTATATCACACCCGAACGGCTTTATAATTCTATGTATGGCTAAACTGTATCCATTCCATTGATCCCCTTCTATAGATAGCAGTAACTCTTGGCTGGCACGAACTGCTTGTTACGTCCAGCATGAGATCATACTCTCTTCAATGACCCTTTCACAAGAACCATTACGGAATAGAATATCGATAGGCTTACCTCCCAGTGACGGCATACATAGCCTCAGAAACAGATCGGACCTTTCAAAACCCTTGGAAATATGAATAGACCTGCAGTATCTCCCACGAACGTGCAGCTATACTCATCCAAAGGCCCTAGCGTATCTCTAAAAGCCTGTCCTAAGATAGACCCAACGGGAGGGCTATTTCTAATTAGTACTTCATGATTATAGCAAATATCCATATCGTTCATAGAGCTAGCCGCCTTCTTGGTTGATTGAACAGGAAAAAGTTAGTACACAGGCTAAGATCTTCAAGCGGATCATAGATATCATTTTGCTCATAAGGTCCATTTGAGTAGTGTATAATAACCTAGTGCTTCTAAAAGATATTTCGTGCAACTGCTAGCCTGAGCCAGTGATATATCAAATGAATGCTGGGAGCTACACCTAGTAGAAGCTGTTTCCCCGTCTCCGGCATTCCCATCAACAGAAAGCAGCAGCACATACAGCCTTTTCCACTCCTCCGCCATGAGACACGCCGACAATGTCGGATAAACATAAATAAATCGACAAGGATCCGCCTCCCGCAGCTTCTGCTTTTGAGTCTCATAGCTACTCTCAGCCTCGGCCCGTATCTCATACTTCCGCTTCGTACGTGCCTTGATCCCAACATTGAGATATGCCTTCCACCAACTCCTCCTCGTCCTTTCGCTTTGTTCGTGCCTCTACCCCAACTCGAGGTTTCAACCGTGTTCCAATTCTATCTGGATTGTACAACAACCAGCAAACACTTGTTACCAACACTCGTCTCAACACTCTCCTCAGAGGACTTCGACTCTTCTAGACCTAATTATGTATAATAGACGCAAGTACGAGCACGAGTTCCATGAAATGTTTTTACTACCGTTGCCGACAATTCCCTTGGGATCATTTAATTTACTGCGTACAAGGTATAATCCCTCAACTTTGGAACTCTTATCATCTATAGAGCCCGAAATATATGGAACAAAGCCGATTTCTAGATCAATGAACAAATATTGGCTGTTAGTATTATTAAGCTCAGCCTTTCTTCAACAACATCCGATGTGGTGTAATGGTTAACATCGCCGTCTCTCACACGGCAGCTCGGGGTTCGATTCCCCGCATCGGAAGCATTTCTTTTTTTGTTTTTTTCTTACTTTCCAACGACTCTATGTCGTTGACTAATCTAGGGAGTACTCCTATTCCTACTTACTACGCTCCAATAGTTGTGGGTTATGTTTCTTTTGTTTTGCCTGGATGTGAATGCATACTTTTAGATGCTTGGATGTACGGATAGAGTAGGCATTAACCATGCATTATACCAGGCCCAAAACGCCAAAGACGACCCAGAGATGGGTAGATATCTAACTGCAGGGTAAGAAGAAAATCAATGATCAAAAAGTGATGCAGAACATGGTGTCGCCGACAGGGGGTTTAAAAAAAAGGTCAGGAAATAAGCGCCACAAACAAACAGACAGACACAGGTGGGATATACCATCACACATATAAACCATAGAAACAAACATCCGGAAAGAAAAAGAAGGGAAAGTCTAAGTAGACCGCTTCAAACCCTCCTCAATCTCCTGCATCAAAGCCGCCAACTCCTTCCCCCCGTCACCACTCCTCCCCTCAACCTCCAACCCCTTCTCAATCAACACCCGAGCCTCCTCCCACCGCCCCATCTCAGCAAGACACTTGCCCCCCCGCCACCAAGCCTTCACATTCCCAATCGGCTTGCTCTCCACGCTGCACTTCGAGTCGAGCATGCCCTCCGGCCAAGCCTGCATGCCCATGTAAGCCTGCGCGCGGTTGGCGTACAGGCCGGCGAGCTCCTCGCGGGCGAGCGTGACCGGCTCCCACCCGGGGCGGCCCAGCGCCATGTCGATGGCGAAGGTGTACAGGCGGGCGGCGTCGTCAAAGTTGTCCTTGCGGTAGGCGGTGTTGGCGGACTCGCGCAGCTTAGAGATCTGCGCGCTGCGCTTGGGGTTCACGGGGAGCGGAGGAGGGGGCACGGTGCCGGTTTCGAGGGCCAGGAGGGACCGGTGGAGCTGGTTGAGGTGTTGGAGCTCTTCATTTACGGCTTCTGTTTGGGAGGAGTGCGAGGTGCTGGATGAGGGGGGGAGGGAGAGCGCTTTGGATTGCGGGTCGAGGTGGAGGGGCCACTGGTGGAAGATGTCGACGCTGCTGGCCATTTTGATGGGTTTTCTTTCTTGTTTCTGTTGGCTGTTTTGATCGGTTTTGTGACGATTAGGATGGTTGTTTGTAGATTGTTGGAGTGCTGGTCTGGTAAGGTGGCCTCGGAGGTTCTTGCTGGTTGAAGGTTAGCGATGGTTGGTCTCCTCGGTCATCTGACACAGCACATACAGTGATAGAAAGAAACGAAGGACTATCCCAAGTTTGCCAGTTGTTTTATAATGCCCCCGGTATGATTGTTGTTAGTAGACGTTGCAGTGCCATCAAGCGCAAGCTGTCCAGATGGCGAAAGGCGGTGGAATACTGCCCTACCTATCGGCACGTGAAGCCATCTAACTACATTAGGCAAATCAATAAATACGCCCCCGGGGTCAGTCGGCGTTGGGGCCCGGCTAGAGAGGTACAGTCCCATATAAACAATTTATTTCAACTATCTATACATCTATCGCACAACATGGACATTCGTTAATTCGTCAATGTAGACATGGCCAAAGGCTTCATTCCTACAAGGATCACAGAAAGGCAGCAGACGTGGCCAAAGAGGAAAAGAAGAAAGAAAGGAAAAGAGGCCATACAAAACGCAACCTGCAGAGCTGGCTTATCAACAACAGTCAAGAAAACAAAGATAATACAGAACATGCGCCTGCAAACACCGCTCCATGGCCATTCCAAGGGTTTCCCAAGGTATCTCGATTTTCCAGAAAAAGCCCCGCTTTACCGCCCGTAGCCACCACGCAGACTCGACCCGTAGTCGGTCGGTGGCCCGTAGTCACTCGGGGTGTAGTCCGCCGGCGGCGCGTAGTGTTGCCCGTGAGCGCCGCCGTAGCCGGTGCTGTTGAAGTCGTGGAGGACGCTACCGCCGTTGGAGGCGGTAGGATCGTAGGAGCCGTGCATGGCTGTGCGCCCGTGCGAGCTGGCCAGGTCGTCCGCCTCGCTTTGCTGCAGCAGGGCGTAGTCTTCGTCGCGGTCGCCGGCCATGGACGAGCCCATTCCCTGTCGGCCGGAGCGGAAGTCATCCTCCTCCTCGAAGTCGTGGGCGGGGTTGGAGGAGAACGCGGCCTTGCTCTGGGCGGCAAACGTCGGATCCGAGACGGCGTCGGGGAGCGTACCCGTTCGGCGGAAGTGCATGACGTTGCGGAAGGACATCCAAGCGGTAAGGACAAAGAGCAGGCTGGACTGTTGTCAGCGAAGCAAAGACAAAAAGAATTGAATGACTTGATTCCAAGCAGAGGGAGAAAGGAAGAGGGAAAAAAAGGACTTACAAGATAGCAACCCCAAGAATGCAAGTAGCCGTGCTAATGTTGCATTTACTCGCACTGCCGTACTTCCAATTATCGCAACCACTCTTATTGCTTTCCTTGGGATCTTTCTCCTCCGCTCTCGTAGTCTTGTCCTTGTTCTTCTTATCGTCGGCAGTGTCCTTCCCCTCCGCCTTGCCTTGGGCGACATAGCTGGCGATGCAAATCCAAGCGGTAAACCACAACAGGGCGTAGAGACAGTCGACGGTCGCAAAGGCGTAGACGTTGCCAAACCGGCGTGCGCGAGGCCACATCGGCACGGCGACGAGATAGATCAAACCGGGGATACTGAACCAGCACTGTAGACGACAGGATACATATTAGCCCCCTCCGTTCCAACTGAAATGACCAACCCCCCGAGGAGAAATATCGAATCACTTACCAAGGCAAAGTACCAGGCTGACCGTCCGTCAATACCCCCACCCTTTGTGAACACCGCAATGGTCAAGGCCCATGCGAGGAAAATGGCGAGAGCCTGCACGCCATGGATGATATTTTTTGTCCGCCCGGGGTTGAACGACGGCTTTGCTAACTTCATTTTGGTGGGTGTTTTTGGGCTGGTCGAGAGGTGTTGTCGTGACTCGTGCCTAGGGGGCACTTCCTATTCGAGAGGCGAGGCTGTGCTCGTGTTTTGGGTGTCTGTGATGATGTCGAAGTAGTACACGAGGCTTGCGCTGGTACGCTGAAAAAAAATTCGCAGGGTTGTCTTCGAGAGCGACCGGAGTTGAAGTCGAGGAAAACAACGATGACGGTGGAATGTAAATGTTTATGTCCCACCGAGGAAGTGCTAAGTGGTGACGGTGACGGGGTAACCCAAACAACCGATGTTCGGGACGCTAAGGACTTAGTATTGTCGGCTGGACCGGCCGACAAGGCAGTAAAATAAAAAATAAAGACCAAAAATCAGATCATGAATAAAACAAGACCAAAGAGGATGAATGGAGTAAGATAGGAGCAAAGAGAGAAAGAGTTGAAGGAATCAAGTAAAACCTCCTGCCTAAACACCACAGATAATTTCATAGAATTTGGTCCAGTTCCACGGTAATCTAATTGATACAATATGATACCGGATAATTACCTGCATAACTAGTCGGTGCCTGTCAATGCCATTCTTCAATACCTGCATTGTGCATATCCACGTAACCCGGATCATTATGTCGGGTTTTCCAACTACTGCACAGCCATTTGTTACGATATTGATGTCGATCTTCTACTCTTGATGTAATGTAGGTCTCGCGTGTTGGGATATTGACATACGACCATCAGGCTGAAACTATAAGACCGGTCTGAAATCAGTGGTGTTCTATTCATGGAAACAGCAACGCCACTGGGCTGAGCCCTGCTGGATCCACTTGAGAGTCCAGATCTACATAGTACAGGTTACAGGCTGATGGTCAGGTATTGGATCAATCATAATGTCCAATTGTGTGGATTTCGCATCGACAATGACTGCATGCTGTAGCCAATAATCGTAAAGTGGTCAGAGAAATGCTTCCAAAACGCCAGTTGATGCCTTTGATACCCATGATCCTGAAGAATGAACGATTTCAGACCAGCCAAAACAATCAAATCGTAAATCTCAAGGAAGAAATAAACGATGATGAAGATCAAGGGGCAAAAAGAAAAGAAGAAAGAAAGAAAGATCACTTGGTTTTGAAAGACTCCCCCCCACCCAAGAGCGATCCCACTTCCTCCAACGGCTGCTGTACATGCACATGCCACCACCACGGCAACGGATCGAACGGGGAAAAGCGCCAGTTATTCCAGAACAAGAGCCGATCCGCCTCACGATGCGCCCAGTCATCAAGATGCTCGCACGCCGGGTACAGCGCAGGGAGGACCCGGCGCACGTCGTAGGATCGGACCAGCCGATACAGGCTGAACCGTCGAGTCTTCTCCGTGTAGATGGTGGCCACTTCTTCTTCTTTGTCTTGTTGTTGTGCTTGATCCTGTGATCGGTCGCCGCCCTCCCGACAGAGGCTGGTAGTCGTGCACGGCGACAGCAGCGACAGGTAGCCCGTGATCAGCGACGTGCTACTGCCGTCCTGGAGGAGATGCGCAACGGCAGAGGCGCCCAGCTTGCAGCCCGCGATGTGGACGACGTAGCGCACGGAGTTGGCCTCGAACTGCTCGTCCACGTGCAGCTGCACGGTCAGGTGGGTCGTCATGCGGGGTCCGCCCTTGGTCGCGAGCTGGTCCATGAGTTTGTGGATGGCGGTGGCGAGGCCGCCGTCCAGACGCGACGGGCCTTGCCTGTGGCTGTCGCCCCCCGAGCGCAGCACCCGGATGGCTTGGACCTGGCCGCGCACGACGAGGAGCTCGGCGCGGAACTCACCGAGGCGCGTCTGCTGCTGCAGCACCCATGGGTTTTCTTTGGAGATGGGCACTTCGCTGACCTGGGAGTAGGTCAGGCTAAGGGTCCGTTTCGGTAGGATCAGGGAGTCGCCGTCCTCGTTGCTGTAGCTGCGCACGGTTCCGGACCCGGCCGTGGACTTGCGCAGGCGGAAGACCTTGCTCGGGGAGCGGTGGAGGATCCTGTGAATCGAATCGCGCGACTGCACCTGGTGGCGCTCGACGGCAGGCAGGTCCTTCTCGGCGAGGAATTGCGCGAACAGATCCGGATCGCTGAAGCGCCGGGCCAGCTCCGGGTCCAGGTGGATGCACTTGCAGGGGGTGCGGCTCTCGAGAACCTCCTTTGCGACAGCGTCGTCCGCAGGTGATGTCTCTGACGAGCAGGGAACCCAGAGGTCGACTTTCTCGCGCTGGACAATGTCGAGCAGGCGCGAGACGTACTGCGATTGCGGGATGCGGTAGCAGACGGTCAGCGCGGTGGACATGCTCTCGCCTGAGGGCGGGGTCGGGCGGTCGTCCGTGATGACGTCGGCGCCTACCACGCGATGGCCGTGGAGGTACCAGCTGCGGGCGACCGCGAGTCCATGCGCGGTGTTGACGCCGCTGACGAGGATCGTTTTCGGATAGAAATGCACGTCCTGTAGGGCTTGTCTCCGGCGGCGGAGGGCGTTGGCGGGGGAGGACAGCGTCCCCGCATAGTTGGCGAGGTAGACGACCACGAGAATGGTATTGTCGAGCGGAAGGAAAGCTACGGAGACCAAGACCCGCAGCAGATGAATCAGAGTCTGGAATTGAATCTGATCGGACATGGAGAGAAAGGCTTCTCCCCGGGGGATCGAGCCCAGGGCCCGTTGCACGGTCGGGGTAGCCATTGACATGGAAGGGGGTGGTTCGGTGAGTTGCGTGAGTTGAGACCAAATGCTCCGGATGGTGGCCAGGAGTCAACTGCTTTTGTCTGCGGTCTCACAACAATGTTTTTGTTGTTGCTTCTTCTCTGGAATGCTGTGAGGCGACCACGTCAGCGCGCAGGTCCGCGGTCCTTGGTGCAACAACTCAATCGTGATGCATCGGGCAGGGGCCAGGTGGCTGGGAATCGGGTTTCCAGCCATGGCCACATGGTGCCAGTGGGAACCATTCTACATTGATGTTTTTGACTCCTGTTTCAGGTTCTGTCCATCGTTTGCTTGTTGGAGTTGAGTCGAGAGCTGGACTGGCTGGAATTAGGGTTTGGGCCATCTTGTGACGAGGGTATATATAGCATTCCGCCAGGGGATTTTGACACGTTCTAACTTTATGTTGATATATAGATATACATATATAGTAGGTACATATATATAAAGATGACATTTTATATATACTACGTAGTATATACACAAAATTCATTGATGTTGGATCATGACGTCGAGAGCCAGCTGGCAGTCTGTCTCCGGGTAAGCGTTTAACCCATATCTGGCACTCCATATATTTCTACTATTTCTATTTCTATTTCTTGAAGAAAGTATATAGTACCAGGGGTTAAATCCAGACAATTACCTGCTGTTCTCTATCAAAAAAGTGTCCCCAATTTGTAATACTCCACACAATGCAACATGGTTCTCTCTAGCCCCGCCAGACCCAGATTTTACCATCGCGAGGACCTTCCCCCGCTCCGGTCGGAGTTCGACGAGATTCAAGACGATAGTCTAGCCCACCCTCTAAATCCCATGTATAAATCCCCGCCCACCCAGCTCAAGTGGAATCACATAAAGTAAAATACAATAAAAAAATAAATCTCCAAAAATGTCCTCCAAAACCTTCAACGTCGGCGTCATCGGCTACGGCTTCAGCGCCAAAATCTTCCATATCCCCTTCATCGAGGAGGTTCCTCAGCTCAAGCTGTACGCCGTGGTCCAGCGGACCCCGAAGCCCGACGATGATGCCGAGAAGGATCACCCGGGGATCAAGTCCTACCGCAGTGCCCAGGATATGGTGAAGGATGAGGCTGTCGATGTGGTGGTGGTTACGACGGCGCCGGATTCGCATTACGAGCTGGTGAAGTTGGCGTTGGAGAGTGGGAAGCATGGTATTTTCTTCACTTTCATTTAATATTCCCGTTCTTTGTTTCTTCTGGTGTAGATATTTTTTTTTTTTTTCGAAAGTTGTTCTTGCTAATGGGTCGATAACTAGTTGTCTGTGAAAAGCCGTTTACCCCCACGACGGAGGAAGCAGACGAGCTGGTCGCTCTGGCAAAGAAGCAGAATAAGCAGCTTGCCGTATTCCAGAGTATGTCTTTTACTTTATACATTCCTTATAACAAACCCCAGGAAAAGAAAATGCTGATAAAATAAAGACCGCCGCTGGGACGCCGACTTCCAGACCCTCCACAAGCTCGTCAAAAACGGCTCTCTCGGCCGCGTCGTCGAGTACGAATCGCACTTCGACCGGCACCGCCCGGAGGAGCCCGCCCCCTCCGTCTCCAAGTGGAAGAACAAGGTGATCCCCGGCGGCAGCGCCATCTACGATCTGGGCACCCACCTGTTGGACCAGGCGGTGTACCTGCTGGGGCTGCCGCAGCGCGTGACGGGCTTCGTGGGCTCCCAGCGTGAGGTGAACACCTCGGGCTTCGAGGACTCGTTTACCGTTCTGCTGCATTATCCTAAGGGGGCGATGGTCACTGCCAAGGCGGGTGTGATTAGCCCTGAGGAGGAGCAGTTGCGGTTTTGGGTTCGTGGGGAGAAGGGGAGTTTCAAGAAGGTGGGTTTGTTGATGTCTTGTTTATTTACTTTGAATACCCCCCTCTCTCTTTTGGGAGGGTGCGTGGTGGATATGTATGCTGACAGCTACAGTACCACCTCGATATCCAAGAAGACCAGCTCAAGGGTGGCATGAAGCCCGGGGATAGTGGTTATGGCCGGGAGCCGAGCGACCGCTACGGTACGTTGACCACCATCCAGGATGGCAAGCCTGTCAAGGAGATCGCACCGACGGTGGAACCGCCCACCTACACGGAGTACTACCGCAAGTTGGCCCGGGCCCTCGCCGGCGAGGGTGATCTTCCGGCTAGCGGTGCGGAGGCCTGTGAGGTGATTCGGCTCATTGAGTTGGCGAAGGAGAGCTCTCGGCTTGGGAAGACGATGGATGTTTAGAATCGCGTAATGTAGGAGATATGTTTTATGTTTTTGTTGTGTTGCTATGGTGGCTTTGGGGATGCTTCTAAGAAAATATAGGAGATAAGTTCCTTATAATGATGGACCATTATGCTGCATTGGTGATAGAGTATAAAGGAGATGGGAGCGTAGTCTGAACCCTGGTTCCGAAGGTAGGGTGTATATCATAATTCATAATTCATAATTCATAATTCATGTCTCATGCGCTGCTTTTCGCGCTCAAACCGCTCAACCCGCTTGCTTGGACTCTTGCAGAGGTGAGTCTCGCGTATGCGGTCTTGATTGGGTGAAATCCCTTCCAGCGGTACCCGTCGGGTTAGCAGTGCTGCTCGCTCAAAGTCAATGAACATCACGCCATCGTTCTCCTCGTTCCAGATCAGATTGCCGGGAATCGGGTCCCCATGTAGAACGCCTAGATCGTGGATCGCTTGTAAGGAATCCCCTGCGCGTTGTATAAGTCGATCGCGATCAACGTTATGTCGCCGGGCAGGCTTTTGTCCGGCGTATCCCATGAGCATCAAACGGACAATATCGGCGATACCGTCATATGAAAATGGACGGCGGAGATGCAGGCTGCCAAGTAGCGCGGGCACGCAAACCCCTTGAAGGGGGGTGAGATGCGAGTAGATGAGCTCTTCGTGCCTGACGTCTCGCACAAACTCGATCGGCACACCCTTCCCCACAAACGTATATCCGTGCGACCACAATGTGATCTTGAAAAGCGCTCCCCGGGTTCCGTGGACGTGCAGCGACTCGCATCCCAGCTGTGTATCAGACCGAAGATCATCGCGGGAGAGCTGCTGGTTCAACCGTCGCAGGAGGGTCGTCCGGTTTAGTCGATGCCGGTCTACTCCGTGATCCGATACATTGGGACATTTCTCATCTAATTTCCCTCCTTTGATCAAACCTTGGAGGCAACGCTGGGTGCAATATTGCCGAGACTTGCCTTTAGAGCCCGAATCTTGTGATGGATGCACTGCTGATGAGGAAGACGACGCCGACGGGGGAGGATGGGGTCGTTCTCGAGGAGGCCGGCTCGGCGTGGTGGGGTCAAAATCACCTCCAGCGCCGTCATCGTCACGGCCAGAAAGTGTTTGGTCTTGAAAACCGCGACAGGATAGAGCATGGCTAGTCTTCGACCTTGTTTTTACCGGAGACGCACGGCAGTAATCGTTCCGACTCCGTGTAGGGGGTCTGAAAACGGAAGAAGGGATTTTTTCCTCCGGGATCTTGTCCAATATCTCATCATATACCATGACCCAGGTCTCCAGATTGCGTGTTGCCCAGTTGGTCCAACCAATGTCCCGCGTCGGTGCCGGCAGAGCACGCAGAGTGAAGGCCAATACCTGGCCCAGTGCGGTCAAATGCAGCCGATTATCACCATTCAGATCACCAGTCCACCCTGTGGATGCGCCGACGTCCTCTCCTGGCACCGAAAGGTAGTAGTACACGGTGGAAGGATCATCATGAAGCACGCGGAGGAAGATAAACGCCTCACCCGTACACACATAACCATACTCCAGACCCCCTTGAACCATGTACGAAAAGGTCTGGGTAATCACCGCTGCTATTACACGACGGCAAATCTCCTCCGGAGACTCCACGTCCTTGTAGCGGAGGACCCCGTCGAGATCCATGTCTTGTAGTCCCGCCTTAACATGCGCGAGAGAGACTTTATGGGGTGCCTTGTACTCAATGATAAACGCCGGCTGCTTTATCTCTGGCCCCTTATTGTAGACACAGAATTGATCTGCTCGAGGCCGGGAGTTCCTTGGTTGCGTGGCCGCCTGACTTTTCCCTGATTGATGGGTCGCGAGTCCGACACTGCCCGATTTCGCGGCTAGCCGGTTGGAACGGCGTGGTTGCTTCTGGGTCAAGCTCAGGGCGCTCATATCTGGCACGATGTCCCTCTCGTCCGTCAGAGTGTTTGCGTGGTTCTCAAACGCGACGTCACCATTCAGACGAAAAACCCGTCGAAATCGGGGATTCACGTGTAGCTGCTTGATGACTGAAGCGACCCGTGATTCAACGGTCTGTCGTTCAAAGTAACCTAGATCCAACTCCGAGCTTATCATCCTCTCCCGAACCTCCTTCCCGTATTCCTTTAACGCGAGGAGTGGTGTGAAATGACGTTCGGTTAAGAAATCAGTATCCATCAGCTCCATCCAGATGGCGCTCTGTTCACGGGGGAAGTCGACCCATTCTCGAATTTTCGTCGGGCGAAGTTTACGATCGGCGTTTGCGGGGTCGCCTTTTGTCGAGGATTTGCCATCTTTTTGGATGGCCAGGCCAAGGAACAAGTGCACATAGCAGGCGTCCAAAAATTCCAGAAGAGTTGTGGGCTGTGTCTGGAGAATCAGTTGTTCTTCCGCTTGCTCTCGAAGTCTCCGCTCTTCCTCTCGAAGTCTCCGCTCTTCCTCTCGAAGTCTCCGCTCTTCCTCGAGGCGCTGGCGTAACTCCTGTAACTCCTGGAGGGACATCTGGACTAGCGTTGGATGCGATGCATCACCATGCGTCAAAGTAACAGAAGAGAAATCACTACTCAACCCCAAAGGGGGTTATGTCACTTTTGAGCTATGAAAGCCAGCCCTAGAGTCAGCGCGACGGACCATTACCATCACTGCACCTGCCCGCGTCTGTTGATTGCACCAACTTAGTTAGCGCGCAGCTCACCTGACCGCACGTGACTGCCTCTTCAATCCCTGCTGAGTATTTTCGCGTCATTCTGGGATCCTGGGATCCTGGGATACTGCTGCGCCTTTGCCTGTTGTTCGAGCGGTAAGCGCGGGATATAATCGCCTGATAGGACGTCCCTCTCGATATGCTGTTTCCTGAATGCCAGACTAGTCTCGGATAAAGTTCCCTATGATCGGCAACTTTATTCTCACGGACTGGATACGCTCGGTAATTAAGAATACGCCCGTTCTTGCCTTTCATGGTGGTCTTGGATCGGGTGATGTGGTAAAAACGTGTAATAATACGCAAATGACATCATTTTGATCAACCTCAGGCCGCTAAACCACATCAGGCGTTTCCATTACTCGATAGAAATGCTGTGAGTGGCAGGTTGGCCTGAGGAACGTCCCGAACTCTTCGGAGTACGTCGTACCTCCCATGGCCCTGGTTGGAAATCTATAGGGAAAATTACCAGATGGGACAGTCCGCGGAGATACTTCTGGCTGAGCCCATCAAGGAGTCATTTTGCACCTTTTTTTCTCTCGTCTCAACATGAATGCGGGTACGGGGGTCAAGTATATAACATCAGGGGAATTCCCATCCCCTTCTTCTCTCTCCCCCGGATTCTGAGAACGTTGGTTCATACCTTCTGACATCGTTTGACCTATGGTGTTGCTTATTCTATATCGAATCTAGGTAAGGGGTTTTTTGCTTTTCTTGGCTCCACTACTGGCATCATCTCGGCGTAGGGCTGCTGGTGACGAAACACGCGAATAGATTTTTGGTCTTGGCGGGAGATATACGGAGTACAGAGTACTAAGTCCAATGAAAGATGTTCTGATGGTATCTGTGTCCAGCTCTTTAGGTCCATGCGAAACGAAGCCGTGTTGGGACACCCGACCAATTTCATGATACACCGTGGAATCCAATGATGGCGATGATTGTCTGACCCGGTGGAAAAACGTTTCCCATGCAAAGCCAACACCCACGTCCGAGGCGCCCGGATTTTTCGCGCTGGCATGTCGACATTGATGCCGTGCTGAACCCCTATCTTCCCGCTCCTCCATGGCGGAGGTTGCCTCGACCCATCTCGCATTTCCTGGGATACCGAGGCGACCATCCTCCCCGGGCCTTGGGGAATCTGGTGATCGCGTTCTGGTCCTTGATTGGAGCGTTTTGCGGCGTGTTGGTGGTGGCCGAGGTGTCCAAGCATGTGCCATCTTTTCAGCAGCATCATGCGCCTGTCATTATCGCGAGTTTTGTAAGTACACCCGCTTGCTGCATGTATTAGTTTCCCTCTTTCTTTTTTCTTTCCCACTAACAGGATGTCCCAGGGTGCGGCAGCGGTGCTGGAGTTTTGCGCCATCGAGTCCCCCTTTGCTCAACCACGGAATGCCGTCCTGAGCCAGGTGTTTGCCAGTGCCATTGGGATCGGAATTGGGCGGCTGTTCGCGTTAAATCCCCAGGCTCACGCCATGCCGGAGATAGGTGGCGCCTTGGCCTGCGCCTTGACCATTGTGGTCATGGTCTTCACCAATACCGTGCATCCCCCGGCCGGGGCAACTGCCCTGTTAGCCGTCACCGAAGGCTACGACATCGGGTGGTGGCTCATCCCACTCATGCTCCTGGGCACCCTGTTGATGCAGGCAGTCGCTCTCGTCCTCAATAACATCCAACGCCGGTATCCCGTCTACTGGTGGACGCCCCATCCGCTGTTGCCACCGGAAAAGCACGATGTGGACAGCGTTCGCTTAAGTAAAGAGGGGGAACCAGCACCCACGGCCTCGGAGGACCAGCTATTCGATGTCCCAGCGCAGATCATCGTTCAGGAAGGAAACGTGTATGTACCGGACAATGTTTGGGTGTCGGCAGAGGAGATGGAGATGTTGCAACGGATCAGTGAGCGGATTTGATCACGGACGGTTTGTACATACTGGTTTGTACCTAGCGGTACCTGGAGGTACCTAGACACCCAGCCTTAGATTACAGATGCTATCATTCGCCGGCCATTGGCCGCCGGGAGGCCTGGAGCGTCAGGCCGAAAATCACGTGTCACAACGGACCAATCAGTGAGTGCCGCGCCACACAGAGGGCAACGATGATGTAATGCAACCAATCAGCGGGCCGTACAGTCATCCACCAAAGAGATTTTCATTGACAGTCTGAGAGGCGGGATTACTACGTACACCTCTATCCACATCGTCATCTTTTTTTCTCTTGATTGATTTTGAATTATTTTTTTTTGAATAGAACTACTGTCCTTCTGAGATATCCTCTGTTATATCCTCTGTTTGATCGTCAAGCGGTGTCTGTCACAAGAACAACTCATTTAAGAAGAAAACCCCCACCTCTAGCATTGACTTCAACACCTCAGGTATCATCATCATATCGATAAGGGCTTCGACTTTTTCTGCCTTAGTCAACCCCACTTAGCAGACTCTTCTTCTTTTCTCATCTCTCCTCCTTCCACCTACTCCCCTCCCCCCCGCTATTCTGGGATCCACTTCTCTCGTTCTCTGTGCCTTTTCTTTTTTAATTTTTTTCTTTTTTTTTTTGCCCCTTCAGCTTTACGCTTAACTTGTCCCACAACCTAGTAAAGGCCTGTTCAGCCTCCTCCCATTCTTTCTTCTCTTCTTCCCCCCTCCTCTCCCACGTTATCACCTCCCCTCCCCCCCCTCCCCCCTCCTTCTCTATACCCCACTCCTCCTTGTTCACATCCCCCCATATCCGTCAAAATGGTGTCTGCTTCCAAAGCCGCTCGTATGGCCAAGCGTGCCGAGGACAAGAAGAAGCCGGGCAAGGGCAAGGGCGGCGATGAGACCCCCGTCGATGCCGGCGACGAGCAGCCCGCCACCACCAGCGAGAAGATGAAGACAGTCGACAAGTTGACGGCACAGATGGACAAGCATGGTCTCTCAGACCGTGTTACGACCGGTGTTCTGTCGTCGATGGCCTCTTCTCGTGACGTGAAGATCACCTCCGCCTCGCTGGTGTTCCACGGCAAGGTCCTGATCACTGACTCGACCCTCGAACTGAACTTCGGCCGTCGTTACGGTCTCCTGGGTGAGAACGGTTGCGGCAAATCCACCTTGCTCAAGTCCATCGCCACCCGCGAGTACCCCATCCCCGAGCACATCGACGTCTACCTGTTGAACGAAGGTGCCCCTCCTACGGACCAGGGTGCTCTCGACTGGGTCGTCCGCGAGGCCGAGAACCAGCTGGCTCGCATGGAGCAGCAGGCGGAGGAGGTCCTCGAGAACGAGGGCCCTGAGAGTCCCATCTTGGTCGACCTTTACGACGTAAGTTGTCTTTAATCTCCCTGATTCCGTCACTCATTCTAATGACTGTCCTTTTCTTCTTGATAGCGTATGGACAAGATGGATCCCTCCACGTTCCAAGTCCGTGCTTCCCTGATCCTTACGGGTCTCGGTTTCAACAAGAAGACCATCCAGAAGAAGACCAAGGACATGTCCGGTGGTTGGCGTATGCGTGTCGCCTTGGCCAAGGCCCTGTTCGTCAAGCCCTCGCTCCTTCTGCTGGATGACCCCACCGCGCATTTGGATCTTGAAGCCTGTGTGTGGTTGGAAGAGTACATGAAGAAGTGGGACACCACCCTGGTCCTCATCTCCCACTCGATGGATTTCCTCAACGGTGTCTGCACCAACATGATCGACATGCGCATGAAGCAGCTGCTCTACTACGGTGGTAACTACGACTCGTACCACAAGACCCGCAGCGAACAGGAGACGAACCAGATGAAGGCCTACACCAAGCAGCAGGAAGAAATTGCCCACATCAAGAAGTTCATCGCCTCCGCCGGTACCTATGCCAACTTGGTCCGACAGGCCAAGTCCCGCCAGAAGATCCTCGACAAGATGGAGGCCGATGGCTTCATCCAGCCCGTCATCCCCGACCGCGTCTTCTCCTTCAGCTTCGCCGATGTCGAGAAGTTGCCTCCCCCTGTGCTCTCCTTCGACGATGTCAGCTTCTCCTACTCGGGTGAATGGGAGGACACCCTGTACGAGCATCTCGACCTCGGTGTGGACATGGACTCCCGTACGGCCCTGGTCGGCCCCAACGGTGTGGGCAAGTCCACCCTGCTGCGTCTCATGACCGGCAAGCTGAGCCCCATCGGTGGCCGTGTCTCCCGTCACACCCACTTGAAGCTCGGCATGTACAGCCAGCACTCCGCGGAGCAGCTCGACTTGACCAAGTCCGCGCTGGAATTCGTCCGCGACAAGTTCCCCCAGAAGAGTCAGGACCTCCAGTACTGGCGTCAGCAGCTCGGCCGCTACGGTCTCAGCGGTGAGTCCCAGACCGCCCTGATGGGTACTCTGTCCGAGGGCCAGAAGAGCCGTATCGTCTTCGCCCTGCTGGCGATCGAGTCCCCCAACATGATTTTGCTGGACGAACCGACGAACGGTCTGGATATTCCCACCATCGACAGTTTGGCCGACGCCATCAACGGCTACAGCGGTGGTGTCGTGGTCGTGTCCCACGACTTCCGTCTGCTCGACAAGATCGCCAAGGACATCATGGTTTGCGAGAACAAGACCATCACCCGCTGGGAGGGTAGCATCGGCCAGTACAAGAACCACCTGCGGAAGAAGATGATCAGCGCTGGTGCTGTCTAAATGGCCTAGAGATTGATCTCTTGTTCTTTTTTTTTGTTTCGTTTTCATGATTGGAATGCTAGAGACGACATTTTTGCAAAATCAAAAAAATGGCCGTAAAAAAGGATGATGAGATGGTTCCCAGCAGTGCACAAAAAGGAAAAAGTTTTATATCTTTCTTTTAGGACAGGAGAGATGAACCATCCTGCGTTGATTTGACAGCGGGCGGCGAGGGATATTTTCATCTGGAGGTTTTGATACTCTTTTTTTTTTCTTTTTTTCTTTTCATGTGGTTACCATTTTCTTTACCTTTTTGTCCCTTTGTTTCTCTCCTGGGTTGTTTTTAGATGGTCTGTTTCATACCTCGTCTTTTTCCTTTCCTCGACATGAGTGTCTGAGGATTGAATGTCATTTCCTTTGACTTTTACACGGTTAGGATATACTTTTCTTTTCTTCCTGATAGACTTGGATCTTTGTAGATTTCGTCAAGTTTTCTTTCGGCTATTACCTGCCTGCTGTGCTCTTCTGAGTAAATATATACTTGTATATGGTAGCAAGCTGGGGTAGTTTTTTAATTACTTCGTTCTACCTTTGTGAGACTTGTTCCCTGTGAGACTTGCCCCCTGAGTACATAAAGTAAATAGGGAATCAGCAAAGGTAATAATAAGTGTAGCTTTACTCTTGCTCAGCCCACTCCCATTACAAGCCTAGGATAGGCAACAAAACATACCTTACGCATTGACAACAAGATAACCAACCCAATCCATTTAATTTGTCCAGATATGCATGATTGTATACTGATAAGAGAAAACGCACAATGATCAGAAGACGTCATGGCTAATCCTTCGTCCGCTGCGCCACCAGCTCCCCACCGAAGAGATCCCGCCCTTCCTTCTCCCTCTGCTCCCGCTCCAGCTTCCGCTTTTTCGCCATCCGCTCCATGTCGCTTTCGGATGTACCGCCGTCCCCGCTTGCTGCTGCCGCCGCTGCTGCCGCCGCGGCCGCGGCGGGAATGCGCTTCTGCCCGGCAGAAGTGATGTTGTTTGCCTTTTCGGGGTTCTGGCAGTGATAGAGCTTTTTGCTGATGCGGCGGGCGGTGGCCTTTTGGGAGGGGTCTTCGGCGAGGGATTTGTAGGATTGGAGGAGGGAGGCGCAGTTTGTGAGGGTGCGGTAGATTTTGGAGCGGAGCTCGGAGAGGGGGTTGTTGTTATTGTCGGCGGCGGCGGTTGGGGGCCCGAGTTTGGTGTCGAGGTAGAATTCGGCGAGGGCGCGGTCGGCGAGGTAGAATGCTGCGAGCCAGATTTGGGAGGGCGTGTAGAGGAAGTAGGCGTCTGTCATTTGGGCGGCTGTTTTGAGGAGATCGCGGGTTGTGGTGTGGGCGCGACCTAGGCGGTCGGTGATGGTTGATGATGATGGGGCACCTGGGGTGGGTGGTACGGCGAGGAGGCCGCGGCGGAGGGTATCGGAGGTTTGTTGGGGGAAGTGTGGTGCTGGTTGGCCGGTGCCTTGGGCGATGGATTGCAGTTCCATGATGCCGCCCTCGAGGCCGCGGAAGGGGTGGCGGACGTCGAAGTTGAAGCGGAGGCTTTGCATGAGGACGAACTCGGGGGCGATGATGTCTTCTGCGGTGGTGTCGCCGGGGACGCCCTCGGCGAAGTGGCGCAGGGAGATGTAGCAGTTGTCTGTTTTGGTGGCTAGGAAGACGGCGCACGGCATGATGTTCTTGGGGTGGTAGGTCATGGGCGAATTGGTGAGGTAGAAGCGTCGAAGGTACTGGATTGCTGTGGCCTGAGATCCCCCGGGGGCCATCGTTAGTAATTGATGCTCTTTAAATGATTTTGCTTGCTTCCACTTTCAGCATCTTGTAGAGTGTCTCTTACCCGCACGATCGTGGGCAAGGCCGGCTTGTAGCTTTCGCCCACGAGAATGACCTGCTCGCAGTAGTACTTGACCAGCTGGAGCTCCTCCTCTGGCGTCAGACACTCGATGTCCTTTTCATCCGCACCGCCCGCCTTGCTGTCTGCATCACTGCCAGCTTGGGTCGGGGTTGGCGTTCCCGCGGCAGACGAGCTGGCGGATTGTCGGGCTTCGCGTGCCCGTCGCAGCGCCTCCCGTACTCGTTCGCTGGCATGAGCATTGGTTGTGGCTCGTAACTTTTGCAGCGAGGTTTCCGTGAACGACCAATGCCGATATTGGGAAGAGCTGCGATAAAAGTCGTCCTCAAACATGGCGTGGACTGGTCAAGTTTTGCTCGGTGCTTCGCGCTCTCGGGTGTACTATGGTGTGCAATATATGGGTGTGGAATGAAACGGAGTAATCGGTAGTGTTTTCAGATCAAGGCTTTCGCATGACTGTTTCCCTTGGGCTGGAGCTCGAGTGACGGGCGCATTGGAAGCGAGGGCGGCGATGGTTGAGGGAGAGTTCCGGTGAGGTCTGAGAGGGCTGGAGAAGAAGCCAGGCTGATCCACCCGCTTATCGATAATAGCCGTATGGTGCCTGAGGTGTCTCCACCCCACCTATACTGTATAGATATCAACTACCTACGAGGTCATGATATGCTCCCACACCAGCTCTGAGATACGATGTACAGATTGGGGCTGATATCTTTCACGCATCACACTATATGAATCATCCAACAGCACAAAAGCCAAAAACATTGATGCTGCAACGAGTAGCTCGTGTCGTCCAACGTGCCTGCATAAGATGAGGAAGATGACAAGGTAGTAAAATCAGAAGAAACACAAGTCAGAATCAAAAGAAAAGGAGATCAATTTATAAAAAAAAGTTCGCCAGGCACCTTGCTCTCCCACCCAATCGCTATGACAGTAAATATCCAACTACCTGCAATCGCAACTGTTGACCCCCGCCCTCTTCAAGGCTCCCCCAGAAGTCGTGCGGTGACATCACCCATGTAGGCTTCTTCCAATTCATAATCCTCCCCATCCATCCGATCGATTCCATAGAATTTGAAGGCACTCACGACACGGTCCACATCGAATCCCATACTGCAGAACCGATCAATCAGGTCTTTGTTATACCCATCGTACCTGTACATATGATGATGAGTAAACGATGAACGGAGAGGATGGGAGAGAGGAGACAACGTACTTGCTCAAATCTTCCTTCGCTTGATCTTCCCTTAATTTGAGCTCTTGCTGTCGTAGAGATTCATCCGTGGCGCCCCCACTGCCTTCGCCCGCATATTTCTTAGGAGCCCCTGCGTGAATGACGGCCCACTCCTGGGCGACCCGATGAAACTCTTTTGGTTTGTGGAGGAGCATACTGGCCACTTCGGCATCCTGGGGGTCCTTGGCCTCTGGCGTGCTCAACAATGATTGGAGGGACAGGAGGGCGGATTTGATGGTGAGGACCGGCGACCACGCCGTCGAGAGAGTGTCAAGGCAGATTGCGCCCTGAAGGAAATTATCAGATCTTCATTCAAGCAGGATTGGGGGAAATTTCTTGAGCAACTGACCGTCTGGCTGCTGACATTCGGATGCCACACTTTGGTTTCAAATTTCATGACCGGGGGTCGGAAAGGATAGTCCGTGGGGATCCTGACGTCCACATAGTAGGTACCGCCTTCATATGGTGTCCCTGGGGGGCCGGGGAACGAGCCCCGGAGATGCGTCAAGTCATCTTCGCTCACCGCGGGTTCCACCGTAATCCCGGAATGTGTATCAGAGTGGATATCGGCGATTTCCTTCACGATACGCCGGGTGCGATTAGAAGCCATGGGTTTCGCTGGTATTCTACCGGTGGGATAGGGTGGAAGGCGTCAGATGCAGCCCAGTTGGTTGCAAGAAGGAAGATGGTTGGGTCGACGACGATATGACGAAGCTGCGGGTGAAGGGAGGGGAGGTATGCAAGGCGGTACTGTACTGTGGTAAGTATATCCGGTTAGTCAAGGCCCAACAAGATGACAGTCAACCGCGGGAGGGGAAAGAAGAGTGAGCAAAGAAAAAGTAAACATGATGATTCAGAATCGGGAACCCGACAGTCGAGTCATCAACCGGGGGGGGGGGGGTCGCCTCACTTGGTACCCGCCGTGGAATATCGGAGGGTATGGAAGGATGGGGAAGTGGGGAAATTAGAGGGAAAAGCAAGGCAAGCTTCTGACTGAGCAGACTCAAGAGAGCTGCGAAAAGACTTACAGAGATCAGATATCAAAAGGACAATCGAGGATGACAGAGGAAGAAGAAGAAGAAGAAGAAGAAGTCAAGCGTGCCAGCTGGAGGGAATCAAGCTCATCGACAACCTGAGGACGAGATCCAGAGCTGCCTCGACGCCCTAAGGCAGCCGACAAGGCTCCAGGCTGTTATTGGGTGACTCAGGTACCTATTGCCTCGATCCGGTTAGCGTCCATTCCAAGGCGCTCAGACATCAGCAGTGAGGTATGAGCCACGTGACTTACATGCGTTGGGCGAGCATGACAAAGCGCCAAGGAGAGACCAGCAAGCTCCCCAGCGCGCTCGTCATCATCATCGCCGGCATTTCCTTTGCCATCCTTCTTCCATCTCTATCACCCATTCCATTTCCCAAACATCATTTCACACTATCCATCGGCTATTGGGGTGGTTGCGATCCAGGGTACATTTGAAAGGATCTAGCGAGCTGTGAGATTCGTTTTTCACTGAACATACGCCACAGATTAGGACTATGGTAAGCGTCCAACGCTGCTCGTTGGCTTCAACGGTCTCCAGCTCCTGTTCATCGATCTAATACATATTCGACTATAGGGTAACCAGCAGTCCAATATTGGTGGAGGCCCCGGTGGAGATGGGAGAGACGACAAGGACAAGAAGGTAGGCGTCCTGGTTGCATCCTGACGATAGCCTGAGTTGTGCTAAATCGATTCGCCTCCAGAAGGACAAGCCCAGATATGAGCCTCCCCCCCCGCCCACGACTCGCATCGGCCGGAAGAAGCGCAAGCAGGCTGGTCCGAGCACCGCAGCCAAGCTCCCAGACATCTTCCCGACGTCTCGATGCAAATTACGTTACCTCCGAATGCAGCGCGTACACGACCACTTGTTGCTAGAGGAGGAGTACGTGGAAAACATGGAGCGTCTGCGCAAGACCAAGGCTCAAGCGACGCAAGATCCCGTCAGCCGGGGTGAGTTCGACATCACGGATAGGAACGCCGACGAGAGAGGCCGCGTCGACGATATGAGAGGCAGCCCCATGGGAGTGGGTAACCTGGAGGAGTTGATTGACGATGACCATGCGATCGTCTCGAGTGCCACGGGCCCCGAGTACTACGTATCCATCATGTCGTTCGTCGACAAGGATCTGTTGGAGCCAGGCGCCAGTATCCTCCTGCATCACAAGTCGGTCTCGGTGGTCGGTGTGTTGACCGAAGAGTCCGATCCCCTTGTTTCGGTGATGAAGCTGGACAAGGCTCCTTCCGAGACCTACGCCGATATTGGTGGTCTTGAGTCGCAAATCCAGGAAGTCAGGGAGTCGGTGGAGTTGCCCTTGCTTCACCCAGAATTGTATGAAGAGATGGGCATCAAGCCACCAAAGGGTGTCATCCTCTACGGTGCTCCGGGTACCGGAAAGACACTTCTTGCCAAAGCAGTAGCCAACCAGACGAGTGCTACCTTCCTCCGGATTGTTGGTAGTGAACTGATCCAGAAGTACCTCGGTGATGGGCCGCGTCTGGTGCGGCAGATTTTCCAGGTTGCCGCTGAGCACTCGCCATCCATTGTCTTCATTGACGAAATTGATGCCATCGGTACCAAACGTTACGAGTCCACCTCGGGCGGTGAGCGCGAAATCCAGCGGACCATGCTGGAGCTTCTCAACCAGCTGGATGGTTTCGATGACCGTGGAGATGTGAAGGTGATCATGGCGACGAACAAGATTGATACTCTTGATCCTGCTTTGATCCGTCCGGGCCGTATTGACCGGAAGATTCTCTTTGAGACCCCTGACCGTAAGTCTTTTGTTGCCCTTCCCTTCCCTAACTTGATTGGCGTATCGGTCCGCTAACAGCATCCAGAAAACACGAAGAAGAAGATCTTCACCTTGCACACCTCGAAGATGTCTACCAGCGATGACGTCGACCTGGATGAGTTTATCAACCAGAAGGATGACCTGTCCGGTGCCGATATCCGCGCGATTTGCACCGAAGCTGGGTTGATGGCGCTGAGAGAGCGCCGCATGCGGGTGCAGATGGACGATTTCCGTTCCGCCAGGGAAAGAATCATGAAGACGAAGCAGGACGGAGGCCCGGTGGAGGGGTTGTACTTGTAAGCGTGTATACGTCGGTGTGACTACCTTAGTTCTACATTCAATCAATCGAGTGCGTTGGTTCGATTGACCAATTGTCGAAATCGACTTAATACTCCTACCACGATGCATCCAGCACGATTTGTAGTATACGCAGTTTCATATCACGGCGGAAGTAATTAGTCCAACCGAGTCATGAAGTAATTTATAGAGAAACGTCTTCTAGTTATGCTCAGTATCAAACTGGATGTAGATACCTATGTGTCTAGTACAAGCAAGCCGAGTTGAGTGTGGTGTGGCTGTGATTATCATGCTCCCTGATCGGCCAAATGCTACTTCACACCCTACATGCGAGACTTTAGTTACTCTAAGCTGGCTTAGCAATAGGGCCGAAGATATCTTGCATGTCGAGTTAAAACCACGTAGAATAGTCTAAACAGAATAATAATGGTACGGTTGAAACCAGCTTTTCAAGGCGATTCCAAAAATGTCCTTCATTTCTCAATTCGAGATATTTTGTAAAATGGCCCAAATTTGATCACTTTTCACATCGCCTCTCCTGGGACCTGATTTGGCTGATTTGTATGGTGTTTTCACCAAAGTTCCGTCTCGAGGTTTCACTAGCGTGGTTTTAAATTCACGTGACATATCGCATTGATGGCCGGCGAATCATATCGCTGGGTGTGGATGAGGCTCTGCTGATCATTCCGTCATAATATGCAAATAACAAACACACCAAACTGACCAAACACGCCAAACGAACCAACATCTACTGCGAGGTTGATCGATCTCTGTGAGGACTCTTCTTCAACTGCCACACCACGACTTCTTTGCATAATGGACGAGTTCGATGAGGAAGCGTTTAAAAAATTCTTCCCTACCAGTTTTGGCAAACAGGAGAAGAAGGTCGATGTCAGCTCCCAGATAGATCGGACAAAGCGGACAGACACGCCACCAGCCAGGTCGGACGGCGAAGCCGAAAAAGCAGGTTTGGTCAGCGCGGAAAACACCGACGTCGGCACTGGTGCGGGACAGGAGAGTCGGAGAGACAATGACAGCTCTAGCGATGACAGTGACGATGACTCCGACTCAGATGACGACGAGGACGAGTTTCCCGTGTCGCACGATCTGACTATCAAGACGCATGAGCGCGCCGTGACCACCCTGACAGCGGACCCCGCTGGGGCGCGCTTGATTACCGGATCCACTGACTGCACCATCAAGCTTCATGATTTCGCCTCGATGACCCCGTCCACCGTGCGCGCCTTCAAATCCGTCGACCCCTCGGCCAAGAAGCAGTCCGCCGCGCAGGAGGCGCATGCTGTCCATTACGCCGCGTTCAACCCGCTATCGCCCAGCTATGTTCTGGTCGTCTCCGCGACTGCGCAGCCTCGGATCCTGAGTCGAGATGGAGATACAATTACGGAGTTTGTCAAGGGGGATATGTACCTGCGGGATCTGAACAACACGAAAGGGCACATCTCGGAAGCCACGAGCGGAGCATGGTCCCCTACGGATGAGAATCTGTGCGCCACGATAGGGTCCGACAGTACGGTGCGTATCTGGGATGCCAACGTGGGCCGATCGCAGAAGGAGGTTATCATGCATAAATCTAGGGTGGCTGGATCCGCTGGTCGGAGCAAGATGACCGCTGTTGCCTGGGGCTCCCCAAAGCAGGGCGGCTCCAATATTCTGGTTGCGACGGCCCTGGATGGGAGTATGATGATGTGGAGTGGGGATGGTCCGTATACGCGGCCCAGCGCGGAAGTCCGGGATGCCCATGTGCGGGATACCTGGACGAGTGGGATAGATATCAGCGCGGATGGAAGACTGGTGGTCACCAGGGGCGGCGACGATACCATAAAGCTTTGGGATACGCGAAAGTTCAAACAACCCGTTACGACCGTGGCCCATCCTTCGAGCTCCTTCCGGTACCCATCGTCCAACATTGTCTTTTCGCCCACGTCGGCGAACATCCTGACGGGCTCAGAGACTGGGCATCTGCACATCTTGAACCCGGCGACGTTGAGGCCCGAGTTGGTGACGCCCGTCACCCCGGGTTCCCCGCTGATCAGCGTTCTGTGGCACGAGAAGCTTAACCAAATCATCACGGGCTCCGGTAATTCCGAGACGCACGTTCTCTACAACCCTAACATGTCCACCAAGGGCGCTGCCATGGTTATGTCCAAGGCGCCCAAGCGTCGGCATATTGACGACGACCCGGCCCTTACCATGGATCTGACGCAGGGTCTCGCCGGCGATTCCGTGGTCGTTGGATCCAACGGTGTACCTCATTATAGCTCCGCGACCTGGTCTGCCCGGCATCCGACCATCGGGATGACCGCCTCCGGTCGTCCCAAAGACCCTCGACGACCTCACTTGCCGCAGCAAACCCCCTTCGCGAAGTCCAAGCCGGATGAAAAACATATTCGTGAACATGTCCCTCTCAGTTCCATGCGGGACGAAGATCCACGAGAGGCTCTATTGAAGTATGCAGACAAGGCGGAGAAGGATCCGATATTTACCAAGGCCTGGAAAGAAACACAGCCCCAGACGATTTATCGAGAAATCAGTGACGACGAGGAGGAGGGACCTGATAAGAAGAAGACAAGGCGTTAGCATGAAGGACAGAGTACATAAAACACGATTATGATTTCTAAATATCCTGCGATAATCAGCGGAACTTTGGCTATCAGCATACTCTGCTGCCAATCCACATAGCGATGTATCCATCCACTCTATGTAAATTATATAGTATCTTGTATCCAGAAACGACCCCGTTGACATCACGAGCACCAACCCCATAAGCGTTATATGCAAGCCACCCCCCTAATTCGAAAAATCCAGCATCAGAAAGCCAGCTGCAATCTGCCCGATGACGTTGAAAGCAAGCGGGGGAGAGAGTCTGACAATTCCAGCTTTGTACAATGCGCCATGATGGAGAACGGTGGAAATTTGGTTCTCCACGGGCCAATGACGATCGGGGTGCCGTCCGTGCATCGTTCAGTCAAGCCGATAGTTCTTCTCCGTTTGAACCTCGCCATTTCGTTCGCTCATCCCCTCTCTCCTACCAGGCTGCGCTTGGTCGCATATTTCTCCTCTTTATAGTTGACTTGGCACGTGTGATTTATCTACCTTTTGGGGGTTGTTGGTCACTTCAAGTGCCCGAAATCTTTTCCATCCTCCTCCTCTCTCCCTTTTCGAACGCCGCTTGCTGGGTGACTTCACCTCCGACTCCACCAAGTGACTCTCCTGGTTGGTCTTCTATGTGGCACTGCTATTCCGGTCATCGGTTTCTTGTAAACGGATACCTTCGTCGGTCACCAACTCCTCGAGAGTAAAACCTTGTCAGCGAACGAGATACCCGATACAATCCGAGTCAAACCACCAGAGGTCACAGAAATGCGGGTCTTTTTCATCACTCGAACAATCGTATAGGGTGTCAGCTGTGAGACAATATTGGAAGGGTCATTCCTTGAATTTGAGAGGAAAGTGAGATCCTTCTGAGACAGCCTGTTCTGTCGACTCGGTCGGGCGGTTTACGGAGTCACGGCTCCAAGACGCGTTGGCGGAGTCAGCGGGCTCCCTCGGAAGCAGTGCGATCGGTTTTGATTTTCCCTGTTTGCTTCTTCCCCGGTTGAACTTCTGGGAAACAATCCGTTCGACCCCTGATTCCGGATGGATTTCAATCGGGAGGTGCCTCTCGCAGCTGGACTGCTGACAGCGCTTGTTTCCTCCGCCATCCCGACGCCGACTCTCGTGCCGCATCCTTCCTCGGTTTACCCGCTGTACACACCGATGCCCACACCTGGACATGATGGCGATCATAGTGGTGAGGGACACTTGCATAAATGGTCATCGCTCATCGGTATCTGTACGGCCTTGGTGGGGAACGTGCTGATATCGCTGGCGCTCAATATCCAACGCTACGCACACATACGAATCGATCGGGAATGGACACATGAGAAGCTGAAGCATGAGCTGGATTGGAAGCGCTCGAGCCCAGATCAGGGACAGCTCGGTTCCTACGGTACTACGTCGGCGGACGACAATGAGGGAGCTGGGCGAGGCCGGACGCAGGCCAGGCAGTTTAGCCGTTACCGGGATATGTCCCCCAGCGAGGACCTCCTGGACGATGATCAGCCCCATATTGAGATCGACCAGGGAAGCGAGAATGGTGACGACGAGGCGGATTCTCAACATCGCATGCAGGAATCATTCCTATCGGACAGAACGGCGCGGCCTGGCGAACACGACGTGCAGCGCCAATCATACCTCCGTTCTCCGTATTGGTGGGTGGGTATTATCCTCATGTGTCTGGGTGAGGTGGGAAACTTCATGGCCTACGGATTCGCACCGGCGTCAATTGTCTCCCCACTGGGGGTTGTCGCCCTGATTTCGAACTGTGTCATTGCACCCTTTATGTTGAAGGAGCAATTTAGGAAACGTGACTTCTGGGGCGTGATCGTTGCGATTGCTGGTGCCGTGGTTGTGGTACTCAGTGCCAAGTCGTCGGAGGAGAAGATTGGACCCCATGATATCTGGGTGATGATCACTCGCTGGGAGTTCGAGCTGTACCTGGGTCTTACGGCGGCATTGATCGTGGGCCTCATGTGGGCGAGTGGGACGTATGGGCATCGCACGATTCTTGTTGATGTCGGTCTAGTGGCTCTTTTTGGTAGGTTCTGCAAAAACCCAGACATGCGTCATGCCTCCTTCACGGTGGTTGCTGACTTTAATCTAGGAGGATATACAGCCTTGTCGACAAAGGGCGTATCATCGCTGCTCTCTTTTACATTGTGGCACGTCATTACGTTTCCCATAACGTACCTCTTGGCGTTCGTCCTCATCTTCAGCGCCCTGATGCAAATTCGCTATATAAACCGTGCGCTTCAACGGTTCGACTCCACTCAAGTCATTCCGACCCAGTTTGTTCTCTTCACACTTTCAGTGATTGTCGGTAGCGCAATTCTGTATCAAGATTTCCGGTCCTTTACGGCAGACCGTGCGGTGAAGTTCGTCGGTGGCTGTCTTTTGACATTCCTCGGCGTGTACTTCATTACTAGTGGTCGAGTACGCAGCGATGACGAGTCATCATATTCGGCGGACGACGAGGAAGAGGCTATCGGGCTATTAGCCGGCGGAGAGCGATACCGTGACAGGGTTGATCTGTCGCCCCCTGTCCATGCGGCCAGAGTGCTGAAACCGGGGCAAAAAGCCCCTGAGCTCCATGATGACGATGATCTACGGTCGCCTCCTGGGTCGCTATTGAGCCGCGGCATTGACGAGGTCGATGAGCACCAGCACACTCCCCGAGGCGCTCTGTCTCCAACCCCATCCTCGCCTGTCGGCTCATTGACTGCCGAGTCTCTCACGCAACCGTCTCCCGCGCCCTCTTCTCCGTTGCATCCGCAGTCTTTCTTCTCGAACCCCTGGGCCGACTCCGAAGAGCGGACCGTTAGAACCCCACGCGCGGAACCCCAAGCCCAGCGCCCTACCACGCCCCCGGCCCAATCCGAGCAACAAGCTGCCGGGTCGTCCTTCCTTCTTCGCTTCCCTCCCGCTCCCGGCAGCGAAGCCCGCAGTCCCCAGGATACCAACCCCGTACCTGACCGAGTGACGCAATCTGCACGGGGTAACCCTGTCCCGCGGACTCCCCCCGCGCAGAGGTTGCGAGCTTCCTTCTCGTCGCGTTTCTCTCCCGGCACGCTCCTCCCAACCATCTCCGCAGGGTTCAGTGCCGTCGTGGCCGAGTCATTGCGTCGAGGGGAGATGAGTCCGGTGAAAGAGCGGAGAAGCCGACACCGAGCGAGTCGCGGGAAACAGTTGAGCACGACCAACCTTGAGTTTGGCCGCGACGGACATGATGGAACGGGGCCACCGGGGCCTCAGGACGATGCGAGGGAGGAAGATGCACCCGACCCTCGGTTTGCAATGGCTACTGCGCGGCTGCATACTACGGGCCATCTTGCGACAGAGTCGACGACTGCCGGTCATTCAACCCCTGCGTTGCCCACCGAGAACGTGCCCGCCAGTCCACCTGTGGACGATGTCAATTCTGGATCTCGATTCCGAAGCTTCAGTGACTCTTGGAGTGGTGGACTGAACTGGTTCGGCGGTGCATTACATAGACCAAACGACAGCCCGGAGCCACCAGCGACAACCCAAACACCGAGTGATGAGCACGAACTCCCGATGCACGCAGCGGCCAACGATCAGGAACCTCGCTCAGACCCCGCCAGCTCGCGGAGATAAGTGCGCTGGTGGATCGTCCGGCTACATATGGCTTGTTGCCTTCTTTCAATGGATCACACCTGTGCTCTCCTCTTTCGTCTTCGCTCTTTTTCTTTCCCCTCGTCATCCGCAAGCGCATCATATTCTGAGTATATAGTGTTTACCATGTAGAAACATCGCGCATTGGCGTTGGGAGGTTGATTGATTGCGGTTGTTTATAGCGCAAGTTGCAATAGCATTCTGCATTATTGAAGAGCTGGTAGTGGCTATGACAAGACAAATCAAATCGAGTAGGGCATATTAGTAGTATGGTGAGCACCCCGTATAGGAGTATCGGGAGCGGAGGCGGGGGGTGGACAGCTCATCTGCAATCTCCAACCTTTCTCGTCCTCCTTACTCCATCCTCTCCATTCAATCACATGTGAGCCCCTCTAATCCTTGTCAATCCGTTTACATAACATATCTTGGACCCCCCTGCATCAGAAAACCGAGTACCCACACCGAAACCCATCCATTAATCTCCAAGTCGAGTCATTTTGGATCTTACGACCTAGACATCACGCAGTTACTGATAGGTGGGAAAGAAAAGGTGTACTTTCTCCCCCCGCATCGACTTTAGTTCAATCGAGCAAAGATAGCGCAGGAACTAAGCCAGGATGTACTGTCCTTCCCTCATTTCCAGCGCATCAATTTACCCGAACGACCGCTGATTGGGGGGAATATAGGTTCAATTTCCAGGCATCTCCAGATTTGCCTACGCTGCAGGAGTTGTTAGTTTGTCTCGCGCGATGTCGTTCGCTCCACTTTCGAAGACTATGGTAGCCGATTCAGTGGTATAATTCGTTGGGGCTTTATATCCTGGTCCTGGTTTGTGAATTGGAGCTGTCCCCGATGAGGACCTCTTATTAAACGGGGACTGGTTGGCGTCGTTATCCACCATTTATCCAGACATGGCGATATTGGGTGCTTTGCATGTACCGTTTTGGTCTTTATTAACGGGATCTGGGCACTTGGTAAGCTAGAAATAAATACCTGGGCGTGCCTGGCGCAGTTTACCCTGTTCCTTTGGTCTCTGCGTGAAAGGAGTTTTTCGTGAAGAGGCCTGCTTCCTGTTTACCGTGAAGATGGTGAACGGTTTCCTTTCGAAGAGTCTGCTAGCCTTGGGGCTCTATTCCAGCTTGGTTGCTGGAAAAGATGCGACTCCTCCCTACAAAGATGCCCGGGTCCCTGTAGAGGACCGGGTGAGTGATCTACTGGGCCGGATGACTATTGAGGATAAGATGGCTCAATTGATTCAAGGTGCGTTGTATTCCAGAAGCAGCAGAGATTGCATGTGAAAAACAAAAGAAAAAAGCACTGACAGTGTCTCATTTAATCCTCTGCAGGCGATATCACCAATTGGATGAATGATACCACTGGCGACTTCAACTACACCGGGCTGGTTGAGAATATGGAGCTGAAAGCCGGGATGTTTTATGGTATGACCCTCGAGAAAGAGACATTGTTGGGGAATTCCAGCTTCTAACGACGCTTGCAGTTGGGTATCCTGTTCCCTGGGATTGGATCGCAACGAATGTGAAGAGGGCTCAAGACTACCTTATCCATAATACCACCCTCGGAATCCCGGCCCTTGTTCAGACTGAAGGTACGCATTCATAGTTCTACTTCTCCAATCGCGCTCATTTATTGACTCTGTACTCACTACGCAGGTATTCATGGCTTTTTGATTGGGAATGCAACGATCTACAACTCGCCAATCGCGTATGGCTGTTCGTTCAATAAGGATGTCAGTATATTGCTGGATGACAATGCTTCTCAACTAACTTTAACCAAAATCTAGTTGGTCTATAAAATGGCCAAGTTCATTGGGCAAGAGGCCAGTGCTCTCGGTGTGAATCAGATCTTTGCCCCGGTGGTTGATCTAGCTCGTGAACTTCGATTTGGCCGAGTGAGTACACCATGTGCTTTGGTCATCTATGATTTCACAGCTGATTGCATAACAGGTTGAAGAAACGTTCTCGGAGGACCCGTACCTTTCGGGCGAAATTGGATACAGCTATACTAAGGGCCTGCAGAGCACAAATGTCTCCGCCATGGTTAAGCATTTTATCGGATTCAGCCAGCCTGAGCAAGGATTGAATACGGGGCCTGTCCAGGGAGGCGAGAGACATTTGCGCACGACGTCGGTAATGTCTATCTGGGTTTGAGGATGCACACTAAATTTTGCGCAGCTGGTTTCAGTCATTCAAGCGGTCAATCATCGACGCCGGAGCATGGAGCATTATGAGCGCATATAACTCGTGGGTCTCACATCATGTATTGCTATAGACCTGCCATGCTAATTATACCCCAACAGATACGATGGTATCCCCGCAATTTCCGACTACCATACACTCACGGAAATCCTGCGAGAGGAGTGGGGTTACAAATACTTCGTCATTAGCGATGCCGGCGCCACCGACAGATTATGCAATGCGTTCAACCTCTGCCGGAGCTCGCCAATCGACATGGAGGCCGTCACGCTGCAGGCGCTTCCTGCGGGCAACGACGTCGAGATGGGCGGTGGTTCATTGTGCGTGACCTGTTCGAGCGTGTCGTGTGCAAAGGAGCATGTCACTGACAACCCAACAGTAACTTCCAGAAGATCGCCGAGCTGGTAAAAGCCGGGAAGCTCGATATTGAGATCGTGGACACTGCCGTGTCGAGAGTGCTGCGAACCAAGTTCGAAATGGGCCTTTTCGAGAACCCCTACCCCGCTGCTCCACCTGAGGAGTGGAAGAAGCTCATCCATAGCAAAGAGGCCGTGCAGGTGGCTAGAGACCTCGACAAAGAGTCTATCGTACTGCTGGAGAATCACGATGATGTGCTCCCGCTCAAAAAAAGCGGTGATATCGCTGTCATTGGGCCCATGGCCCACGGCTTTATGAACGTACGTGACCTTTGACCAGGGGAAACTGTATATCTCTGTCGCTACTCAAGACATCCACTAACAAACGCAGTACGGTGACTACGTCGTGTACAAGAGCCAGTATCGTGGCGTGACTCCCCTAGACGGCATCAAGGCAGCCGTTGGCGACAAAGCGCGCGTCCACTACGCACAAGGATGCGAGCGATGGAGCAACGACGAGTCCGGATTCGCCGAAGCGGTTAAAGCGGCGAAGAAATCCGACGTCGCTGTCGTCGTCGTCGGAACCTGGTCGCGAGACCAGCAAGAGCTATGGCAGGGTCTCAACGCAACGTACCTCCTCCTCCCTCCTCAATCCGTACACATCCGCTTTACAAAGCCATCAACTAACACCCACCAACCAGAACCGGCGAACACGTCGACGTCAACGACCTCTCCCTCGTCGGCGCCCAAGCACCCCTCATAAAGGCCATCGTGGACACCGGCGTGCCCACAGTGGTGGTCCTCTCCAGCGGCAAACCCGTCACCGAGCCCTGGCTCTCGAACTCCACCTCCGCTTTGCTGCAGCAGTTCTACCCCTCCGAAGAAGGCGGACACGCCCTCGCAGACGTCCTCTTCGGCGACTACAACCCCTCCGGTAAACTCTCCGTCAGCTTCCCCCACTCCGTCGGCGACCTGCCCATCTACTACGACTACCTGAATTCAGGCCGCTCCATCGGGGACTCAGGCCACGAGTCCGACAACGGGGACCTCGTCTTCGGACACCAGTATGTCCTGGGCAGCCCGCTCCCGTGGTACCCCTTCGGCTACGGAAAGAGCTACTCGACGTTCGAGTACGGGCGCGTCAAGCTGGATAAGAGCTCCGTCGCGGACGCCGAGAAGGAGACTGTCACCGTGGAGGTGGACGTCACGAATCGGCATCCGGACCGCGAGGGGACGGAGGTCGTGCAGGTGTATGTCCGGGACGAGTATGCTAGCGTTGTTGTGCCGAATAGGCAGCTGAAGGGCTTCGAGAAGGTCGTTATCCCTGCGGGTGAGACTAAGACTGTGCGGATCCCTTTGCGTGTCAAGGACCTCGGGTTGTGGAACTCGGCGATGAAGTTAGTTGTTGAGCCTGGGGCGTTCCAGGTGTTGGTTGGGAGTAGCTCGAGTGATATTCGGGGGAATGCTACTTTTACTGTGGAGTAAGGAGGTTGGGGGCGAACATTTTTTATTCATTTAGATAAACTTTGTTTAGAGGATGGCTTGGGTAGGGGAATATTGGTGGTGGAATTGGGAATTGTGGTTTATTGCTATCTTTGTATTATAGGAGTAACACGCTCCGTTGTGTAGGGCTTGTCAGTAAGATGTTCATGTACCTTCCATTGGCAAGAAAAGTGAAACCCGAATGTATCGTTATCGTTATCGTCATTACAATCATGCGTTAAGGAGAATAGAAGTAGAGAAGGGGGGGGATGCAAGACACGGATTGGCCTCAACTATCAGACGCATCCGCCCTTGGCTTAGTATCATTTGTCGAAGTAGTATCGTTCTCCGTATCGCCGCCATCCTCGGCTCGCGTCGAAGTCTGGCGCGGCGGGGTACTTCCAGTCGCAGCAGGGCGGGGACTGTTGGGAGGAAGAAGGGCTGGACTATTCCGGGATGCATGGTCCGCGGCGGAGCGGCCCTCGGCGCGACGTGTTTTGGCGCCCTCTTTGAGCTTCTCCCATCGCTCGCGGTAGCGGCCGACGATGTCGCGTAGCTTGTCGTTCTCGCGGGCGGCTTTGTCGAGATCGCGCTCGCTGCGGCGGATCAATTCTTCGAGCTCCTTGATGCGGAGGTCTTGCTCCCCTGGCGGTGGAGGTTCCTGGGGTGAGGCGATGGCGGAGGCTGTCACTGTTGAGGGGGACTGAGGGCGGTGATGTTCGAGGGAGGGATTGCTCTGGTGGTGCATGGCTCGTAGGGACTGTTGCAGGGCCATGGACGACGACTGTGCGTTGACTTCCCACATGTGGAGGCGCGTGGACAGCGTGTCGGATAGGTGGCGCAGGGCCTGGTTCTCCATCTGCAGTTCTTCCATGGTTTTGGGGTTCTGCAGACTGGTGAACTTGTCGCTGCCGGCGGCGCGTCCCTTCTTGGCTCTTCCGCCTGTGAGACTGTGACGGAGTTCCGGCGAGGGGGGCGTCTCGCGCGCGTCGACAAAGTCCTCGTCGCCGTCGTCGAGACTGCTTCGCCGTGCGGCTCCCTCGCCCCGGCCTAGGATGCCGGCGTATGAGACGGTACCGCCCGTGGTGGGCACGACGTAGAAGGATTCGGCGGCGCTCGCGGTCGTGATGGGCCCCGTGCCACCATTGGGGTCCCGAAGGGACCGCAGAGCCGCACGCGAGAAGATCTTGCTGATGTCTGGGTCGGCGGATTGCCTGGAGCGGTCGGAGGTCGCGGGGTGACGGTCCAGCTTCGGCTCTGCCGTGGACTTTCGGTAGGACGGTGCGGACTCTGCGCCGAGGGGGAGACCGGCAAAGGCCAGGGGTGCCGAGATCTTGGAGATGAGGCCTTCGAAGGTCGAGTAAAACCGCTGGAAGGGTTCCTCACCGGGAGGTTCGCGATGCGTGGCATGGGGCGATTCCGCCATGTCGGCGGGGACGAACTGTTTGGAGGTGACATCGGTGGGGCTGGCTCCCAGGGAAGGAGGAGGGAGGGATTCCTTGGAGATGAGATTGCGGTTGCGCTCTTTGGTTGCCGTCGCCTGGGTACCTCGGAGTCTGGACTGGCCGGTTCGGACCTTGGACGGGCCCTCGGCCATTTTGGCCCCCGCCTGCTGGGCCGACAGCGTGGGGGAAACGGGAGATGCCCGGCGCGGGTGGGCAGGGATGCCCCGCGCCGAGGCTAAATTGCTCGCGATGGACGACGTCTCCCGCGCGGGCAGTCGCACATGGGTGGACAGCTTGGGAGGGACATGCAGGGCCTCTTTCGCGGCGGCGGATTCGACCGGGGTCAATGGAGGGTTTTCCCCCGCGGGATCGGGGGCCGATGGCGGATGCTCATGTTGGAAACGCAGGATCTGGGCGAGTTTCTTATGATGATCTTCCAGAAGGTGAAGCGTCCGCAAGGCCTTTTGAGGGGAGAAGATCTGTCAGTATCCACTCGTGTCTTTTTCCTTTAGTTTGTACTTGTACGGGTAGGTTGGGACTCGCTAGGTCGCTCATACTTCGTGATCGGCACTCTGTTGGGCGGCGGTAGCAAACTCGCCAGCTGCCAAATCATGTTCTTCACTGGCTGCTACCGGATTGGACTTGTGGGTTTCCAGAACTGCATTTCGCGCATGGGTATGAGCCTTGTCCAGGAGGAAGTGCTCGCGTCAGGTATGCTGTTGGCTCTATCTGAGGGGATGGATGAACATACCAAGGTGAGTGGAGCGGACTCCATGATAAAACGGCTGGAGAGAAGACGATAGAAGTAGTCGTAGTCGAAGCAGTAGAAGTCATTAAAAAGCTAGAGAGGAGAAGGATAGAGAAGAGGAGTAAGAAAGATGAAGATGAAGATGAAGATGAAGTTGCATTGAGAATGATGGAAAGTGACGCAACGCGGAGTTCTTTGGTATGGTCAGGTATGGTATGTATGGTCAGGTATGGTATGGTTACTCCCCTAACTCCCTAACTCTAACTCCGTCGCCCCTAACTCTCCCCTAATCCGGGCATCTGGTGGGGAAAGGTGGAGTGGAATTGACTCTCCTCCTCCAGATCATTGAGGTCAATTGACAACAGTTTGAAGAAAAGGAAGAGAAGAATGAGATATATTCGATATATGATCTTTCATATAACATACATAATAAATATCATCGTGTCGATATAAATATCCAAGGAAAGAGGTCGATCTATAAATAGGCGATCTAGATCACGACTCCAGGAGAAGCTGTCAGGAACCGATCTTACCACCATACCATACCATACCGTACATACCGCCCCCTCTCATCTTCCTCACTTCATCTCATCCTCATCCTCATCTCTCCTCCTCCTCCTCTTCTTCTTCTTCTCATCATCTCTCTCTCCCCTTTCTCTCCATTCCGATATTGCTTCTCTTCATTACTCTCTCCTCATTCAATGAGCTTCTGTTATTCGCTCGACTCTCCTTCAATCCCTACCCCCTGGTTCGTGACAAGAGCTGCTCTAGAAGGTGGTGCTGCTGGTCCTGCAACTCCCTGCAGCTCATTTAACATCTTCAAAATATACCCCCCCCTCTCCCACTACTTCTTTTCTTCTCCTCTTTCTATTCTGATTTAAAACTTCTATTCCCTAGTTGATTGTTCAGGACGAGGCTGGCTTACTCGGACATGTGCAATTAAACTTTCACCTCCATCAGAACAGCCGGACATTTTTGTTGACAGCCTGTTTCGTGGACTCCGCCCTAACCTTCGACCTATATTCTCCTCCCCCCCCTTTCCCCCTCCCCCTTCCCCTCCCCCCCCCTCCCACCTCACTTCCCTTCCCTCAATCCGTCATGGATCAATCATCATTTCCCGAACCCCCGCCAGTTCCCGAATCCGACCAAGGGTTCACGAGACCCCTGCGCTCCGCAACCACCGTCGCGGATCTCGAGACGACCGGAAGCCAGAGCACCCGACGCTCCTCCGTCGAATCCATTCCCGACAGACCCAAATCACAACCCGGCGAAAACTCGGATTCCGCAAAGGCTGGCTCCAGCGGATTCTCGAAATTGCTCGCGTCGCGCCGGAAGCGCAAGCAGGAAAAGGAGACTCGAAAGCAGGCGGAGCTGGCCACCCAACACGAACGAGACGATGAGGGGGACCCCGACGACCGGCGCCCCATTGAGTCGCGCAGTGGCCTTTCCACCGCCTCGTCGACCAACGACACCGAAAGCTACCCGGAGAAAGAAGCCACCAACAATATCTTGACGGATGATTCCGAACCGGATCGGTGAGTCGGCGATTCAGGAGACCGCCAAGAGGAGCGGGAAAGGGAACGGTTGCTAACCGGGCTTTCATGTGCAAGGACCCCGCCGTTGACGACCCGGAATTCACATACGGGCTTCTACACCACCTCCTCCCCCCTTTTAGCCTCAGCCGCGTCCACCGAAACCGATGGGGCCCAAGCGGACGTCGAATCTGCGGTCAGTGGTCCGAGCGGCGGTGCCGCCTCCGAATCCACCGTCGACCACGACACCTCTCGCCCATCGTCCCGACACGCCTCCACGCTGAGCGTGCCGTCGGACAGCGCGAAGAAAAGGGGCGCATCGCCAGGTCGCCGTTTCAAAAATCCCTTCGGCGGCGATAAGGAGAAGAAAACTTCTACCCGGGACCGCGCGTCGTCCACCGCCTCTGTCGACAGCAAGAGAAGCCGGAAAGGCAGCATGTCCTCCCGGAAGGCGCCCGTAGTGGTCGCTGAAGACCCGCCACCGCTCCCGCCCATCCGGACGGAACTCCTGGAGGAAAAGCCTCTCCCGCCGGTGGACGATGCCGCCCCGCGGACGCCCCCGCGGACCGCCCTCCCCGCCCCGCAGACCACCGTCACGCCCCCCAGTCCCCTCCCCGGTCAGCACAACCTCTTCTCGTCGCCCGACGTGGTTGCCTCCCCGGAATCGATCGATTCGAAGAAGTCCTTCCCCTCTGGCTCCGGGGTGGTGGTCAGTCCGTCCGGGAATATGATCTCCCACCGCCGGGTGCGCTCGGCGTCGGCCGCCGGCCACAAGCCTAGTCGCCTGTCGAACTCCATCTCGGCCATCGGCCCCCCGCTGGATGAGACCAAGGCGAACCCCGTGGCGCAGCAGAGCGGTTTCTTTTCCTCGGTGTTCTCGGTCGCCCAGAATGCGGCGTCCACGCTCAGTAGCTCGCTCAATGCGCAGCAAAAACCCCGCAGCCCCGCGCAGCCCACCGTCGCGGCCGAATCGGACGTCACGGCGTCCGAAGGCGCGGACGGCTCGAGTCCTGCGCCCGAGGAACAGAAGAAGCCGCTCGCGGTCGACACGCTGGGGTCGGGCGATCTCAATTTCGACCACTTGGATATTGCGATCCCCCCCGGAGGGTCGGTCTCGACCCCCGATGGCGTGGTCATCACGAAACCGCAGGCCCCGCCGGAGAAGCGCCGGACCCCGGCGGTCTATCGGCAAGATGAAGAGGCCGCGAAGACCGAGGGGCGGCGTGCCGCGCGTGCCGTCACCATGGCCTATGAGAAACCCGCCGATATCTCCGTGCGTCCGCCGTCGGACGAGAGTGTCGAGCAACGGTCGACCGCCTCACTACCCCGCGACCCCTCGGGGGATTCCACGCCTCCGAGCAGCAGCCTCCTGGACGGTGAGACCGACGCCGCCCAGCGGAATCGAAGCAGCAGCGTGCAGAGCCGACTGACCCCGCGTCGTCACCGCGGCTCGTCGGCCGCCACGGCCTCGACCATCGGCGCCGCGGCCGCGGGGGCAACCCTGGCCCTGGGGATCCCTGGTGGGAACTCCAGCGTGCCCCGCCTGACCGGATTCGCCGTCGCCAGCAAGAAGCGGAATCGGGACTTCCACCAGCTGTTCCGCAGCGTCCCCGAGGACGACTACCTGATCGAAGACTACAGCTGCGCGTTGCAGCGCGAGATCATTCTGGCGGGCCGGATCTACATCTCCGAGGGGCACATCTGCTTCTCGAGTAACATCCTGGGCTGGGTGACCACTCTGGTCATCAGCTTTGACGAGGTGGTCGCCATCGAGAAGGAATCCACTGCCATGGTGTTCCCCAACGCCATCGCGATCCAGACCCTGCACGCCCGCCACACCTTCCGCAGTCTGCTCAGCCGCGAGTCGACCTACGACCTGATGGTCAACATCTGGAAGATCAACCATCCGACCGTCAAGAGCTCCGTCAACGGGACCCGGGTCGCCCATGGCACCGGCGACAAAACTGAGAAGGCCGGCGAGAGCGACGACAGTGACGCCGAGGATGAGATCTACGACGAGGACGAAGAAGACGACAACGCCGACAGCTTCTTCGAGCCCGGGGACGACAGCGTGGCCGGCAGTGAGCGGTCCGCGCCCACGAAAAGCCTCAGCCGACAGGCCTCGGCGGGGGCCCTGCAAACCGCCAACGGCGCCGGCGCGGCCGCGTCCGGGAACGCCAATGGCGCCGCCAAGGGCACGGCCGGCGATGGCGATACCGACTTCCCGGGCCCTCCCACTCACGCCCCCACCGAGTATACCGACCCCGCTGGCCAGTACGAGAAAGTCGTCAAGGATGAGATCATTCCGGCGCCGCTCGGGAAAGTCTATTCCTACGTCTTTGGCCCCGCGTCCGGTGCCTTTGTGCCCAAATTCCTCGTGGAGAACCAGAAGTCGGGCGAGCTGCAGTTTGAGAGCGAAAAGAAGGGTCTCACCAACGACAGCCGGACGCGGAAGTACTCTTACATCAAGCCGCTGGGCGGGGCCCCGATCGGTCCCAAGCAGACCAAGTGCATCAGCACCGAGTATCTCGACTTCCTGGACCTGGAGAAGGCGGTCCTCGTCACGCTCACGACCCAAACCCCCGATGTGCCCAGTGGGAACGTCTTCTCCACCAAGACCAAGTATCTGTTCACCTGGGCCGCGGGGAATCAGACGCGATTCCTGATGAGCTGCACCATTGAATGGACGGGGAAGAGCTGGCTCAAGGGTAGGCCCCTCACTCCCATAACCTGTTTCAAACATTCACCACTAACCGGACCGCAGGTCCTATCGAGAAAGGTGCCATGGATGGCCAGACCACTTTCGGTACCGATCTTGTGAACGCGCTCAAAGCTGCCGTGGCTCCTCGCGCTCGCACCACTGGCAAGGGCAAGGGTCGACGGAGGAAGACCGACCTCGCCCGGGAAGAAGCGGCCGCGGCCGTCGCGGCGGCCAAGGCCGTCAGCGAAGCCACTGCCCGCGACAACGAATCTTGGGGCTTCCTAGAACCGCTCCATGGTCTGCTGGGACCCGTGGGCGACATCGTCAAGCCCCTGTGCACGGGCAACGTCGCCATTGCGGTCATTGGTCTCTTACTCGTGATGCTGTTCTTCCGCAGTCCGTCGAAGCCGCCCTCTATCCTGTCACACGACATTGGATGCCCTGGGTACTCCCTCCCGCAACGCCTCGCTGCCTACGAGGAGATGTGGCGGAGGGAGGAGAGCGAGCTTTGGAGTTGGCTCGAAGATCGCGTGGGCATGGATGGCATGGCCTTCCCCAATGTCCACAAGCCATTTGAGATGCATAGCCGCCGGGGGTCTCGCAGGACTCCTGGTGAGCGTGAAGTTCAGGAGAGACTCGGCGAAGAGAAGATGTCTGATCGTGAGATGGACCATGCGATTCGGACCACCCGCGAGCGCCTCGACACCTTGGAGAGGATCTTGACGCAACGCCGATCTCCTTCGGAGGCAGAAGCCTCCCATCTCGAGCTGTAGTGCTCTACATTCCGTCCTCCTATCATCCTCACTTCTCACTTCGAAAAACTTGTCCCTTTTCTTCACATACATCGGCACCGCCGTCCCCTGATCGCCAGATCTACGCCACTCATTCATCTCCTTCTGTCCTACACTTCAACAAGCTTCGATTTCAAGCCGCTGTTATTTACCATCTTCCCATCCCACTTTCGATCGATCATCGAATTTGTCCAGTCTTTCCGCAGCCGTCTTGTGTTGCCTTTTGAGCGATTCTCTTTTTTTTTTTTTTTCGTCGGCCGATGTGCCTGCCTATCGTTTGATCTGTCTTTATATTTTCTTGTCTTTATTAACATTTTATGTTCTTATGCATACTTTAAGCCTGCGCGATCTTTGCTCTTTGGAAGAGACTTTGTACATGAGCGCTATCTGTATGTTCATAGATACTTCAGACATATTCATTTCTTTTATTTATTTTCTCCAACTGCTTGTATTTTTTTCCTTTTTCTTCTTTTCATTCTAATTATCTATATCTCTATCTATTTGTTTATCTATTTGTTTATCTATTTGTTTGTTTACTTTTTGCAGTCCCCGCTCCCTTGCCATTCTTTTGGTTTCTTTGTATAATTAATTGGACTTGAGACACAGCTTTTCCACCCTCCCGCGGAGTAACTAGTATTTCTTTCCTTATTCTTCTTCTTTTCTTTTCTATTCTTTTCTTTTCTTTTCTTTTCTTTTCTTTTTTTTCTTTTTTTCCTTCTTGAAAAACCACCAGCAAACTTTTCCCCGGCGTGAATATCATCTCATTCAATGTTTAGGACGTGGTTTGACATCCCATCTCCACAACTTGTACTGTATGTTTGTAGGGTCAATGAAACATCTAGTATATTTATATACCATGGTTGAGAAGACAGTCAGGATAATATACCAATGTAGATGTAGATATAGATAGGTATATACACGATAGATATCAAAATATCAAAACAGGATCGGATTCAAAACAAACAAGCGCAATGTATTAAGATTCCGGTGTTCTTGCGTTTATCTAAGAGTCAACCAGACCTGATACCTCTATCTATATGTGAGGCGGAAAAACAAAAGGGGGCAAAAAAGCTAACAAAAGTGTAAATGACGATGGGGCAAAGAGGTGATATATATAATACAAGGGTTCGCTGGTGAATAGTGAAATGTGGAGTGCAGTCCCGTTGAAGGGTATCATATAGTGTGGGAATCAAGGGGAATGAATCAATTGGTCGTCACGTCGTGAGAAGGGGCGTTAGGAATTTGAGTGTCGCGATGAGAAGAGAAGGAACGTCGTTATCGGCGTTGGAATGTCAATAAAACGGGATGCGCGTTAGAGAGCCCGCGTGTGAGGCAAGGATGGATCCGAGGAAGAGCGAGCGGACTTGAGATCAGGTTTGGCCGGCAGATCCGATTTCTGCTCGACGTCGGATTTCTCCCCCGCCTCAGAGGTGGCCTCCGCAACCGATCGCGCCTGGGACGCCTGCTTCTCCTTCTTGTGCTTCTTCTTCTCGATCTTCTTCATCGCCTCCTCGGTCAACTGCTGGACGAACATGCGCTCAACGACCTCCTTCTTGCGGGTGCGGCGATCGCCGATCATGATCAAAACGCCGCCAGTGATGTTGCAGGCGATGGAGCAGCAGAGGATGACGGTGGTGAGGGCAAAGGGCCGGTTGTGGTAGTCGATGCCCCAGGTGCAGGCGCCAAGGGAGATCTGGAAGAGGGAATGACAGTCGAGCAGGACGACGATGGCGATGAGCAGGCGCTGCGGGAAGGCGTGGTGAGTGAAAGTCTCGTGGGGTTTGTAGAAGGTGTGCGACTTGGAGAGCTTGTTCTGGTGGTGCGTGAGCCGTTGCTGTTGGAGGCGGCTCAACACTGTGAACTCCCATCGCTCGTCCTTGGGCGTGTCGCCCCACTCGACGTCGATCTCGTACTCGCGCCGGGCGGGTAGATCGTTCTTGTCCTTGAGAGCCGGAAGCCGTCGCTTGCGTCGGACCTTCCAGGTGAGGAAGGTGTAGTGCGCGACGAAAATCATGTGGTAGGTGTCGACGGCGCGGAACGGGGCCAGCCCGTCACCCATGATGGCGAACAGCGCCACCAGGACGTAGTCAATGTAGTTGATGATTTCGAGTTGGCGTCCGCCCACATTGATCCAGCCTGTATGACGGGAATTAGCACGGGAAGGTGGGGAACGGAGAATTCAGGAGAAAAGGGGGATATAGTTACCAATGAGGAACAGCACCCACGCGAGTCCAAAAAGCGTGATGAGGGTGGCATATAATGTGACCAAGAAGCCCAATGCTGCGTTGATCGGTTAGCCAAAGGCCCGAGCAAAGGGAGGGAGGATCGGTTGAGGACGCTTACGCTTGGATACGTATTTCCCAAAGCCCTTCATGGAACGTTTGAACTTGCTCCGCCGCGAGTGTAACATGTGCCGAACGTGGTCGTTCAACTCCTCGACATCGGCGCGGGTCCAGCCTTCCAGACTGGTCCCATCCGGCAGGATGGCGAATCGCGGTTCCCCCTCGTCCAAGGCCGCGGAGACGCTGGAGAGCGGTCGGGTGAGCGGGGGCCGCTCATCAGCCTTTTTGGGGACGCCTTCGCTTTCCTCCTCTGTGGCGGTTGTCTCTTCTTCGGACTGCACCGGCCGGGACGGGGAGAGGGTGTAGGTCTGGTTGCGGTTGACAAAGGGACCCAAGTTGGGGACGAAGAGGGAATTCTGGACGTTGGTCAGGGTGGAGAGGGCGGACACCTCAGGGTCTGTGCGGCGCCGACCGGCGAAATTAGCGCAAGGTCCTGCTTTCTCTCCCGGATGATGTCAGCCACTTACCGATCACATCCAGCACATCGACGACGTGCGGTTTGTACACGTCACAGTCCGTGGGTGGTGGTGGTGGCACCGGCCCGCTGACGGTATTGGCACGATTTCTGGCGAAGCGGTTGATGGTGGCCTCGCTCGTCCTTCGCAGCAGGTTCCGGCCCGGGGATCGTTGGAGGGGGACGGGGGCGGGCCTCTCCAGGGGCGCCGGGGCAAAGGGCAGGTTAGAGGGGGAGTGGGCGATGGGGCTTTGATGGGACGACTCCTCCATCAGGGGTTGCATATGGTCCCCCGCACATGTGGTCAACCTCGTGAGGGTCTGCGGATTGGGCGCAGACCAACGCCCTCGCCGGGGTTCGGAACTGCTTCGGCGACGATTGCCTTGTCCGTCATCGTCGTCGAGGGGGCTCGAGGGGCCGGGAGGCACAAGTGAACCGGAGGCCGATGGATTGTACCTGGTAGATCCCACGGGCTGGTTGGATGAGGCGGTCTGGTCTAGGGACGGCAGACGTTGCAATCGAATGGTCGGGGCCCGTTGGGAGAAAACGGAGACGGCGCGCGGTCTTGGGGGGCGGCCGGACGGTTGGACGGACGCGGAGGAGACATTGGAGGAGGACGGTGGTTGCAGTCGCTGTTGATCAAACTGGGTTGGAAGCGAGGGATGAGAGCCACCGACCGGCTCTATCCGATCCATTGGGGGTGGCGGGGTGCAACTTCAGCAGAGAAAAAGAGAGATCGATGGATGTAAAGGGAGAGAAGAGGGACTGATAGACTCCCCGAAAGGACCCGATCACCGGGGATAACGAATGGCAAAACAAAAAGAAAGTCAAAAACAAGACGAGAGAGAGTGTGTGAGAGAGAGAGAGAGAGAGCGAGAGAGTACCAGAGAGGAAGTCTGGAGGAGTGAAGATGTTAAATAGTCATGCCTCAAAGACAGATGAATCGTGGTGACCGCAGGCGGTTGAGGGAGTGGGGAGGAGGAGAAAGAGATAAATGAAAGCAGGAGAACAATGAAGAGCCCAAGCAAGTTTGAGGAGAGCCAAGGCCGACGGCGTTTCGTCGGTGCCGTCGATCGGGTGGAGACGATACGTCGTTATGGACCAGGGAAAGCGAGATGAAATCCAGGCTCTCATTCATGGTTCATTGGGTCTAACCAGGGAAAAGAATTCCGTTAGCTTAGCCACTGAATCTATTCTTGTGTTGATTGAGATGATGGTGAAGAGTTGAGAGGTGAGAGCAGTGAGAGAGAGAAGAGAGAGAGATGAAGATGAGGTTGAAGAAGAAGAAAAAAAATGAGGATGATCGAGCCTGAGGCTTGTTTTTGGAGGGTTTCTCGGCCTCTGATTGGCGGAATGTGAGATCTAGACCGATGACTCAGTGGGTGCCTCAGGAATACTATATGCCTCAGGAAAACACATCTATATCACTTCAAGATCCTCATTCACCATTCACTACATTCACTTTATCTATTCTATTCAAACATGGAAACAATTAAACCGAATGTCTTGATCAATGGAGAACATGTCCCTTCAGCTACTATCAAGGTGGTGGATCATCTGCCAAACTTCAGGACGATATTCAACTCAATAGACCCTATACAGAACAGCTCCATCAATAACAATCTCGCCATGTCGACAGAATACCACCATCAATGGTTTCAAACAATGGTTGATCTTCCCATCTTCTGATTGTAGCTGTTCTCACTGCTTTTCTCTAGTCTGTCTGCTTCTTCTCTTCCCTCTTCTTCTCCCTCTCCATCAGGCATCTTCAACAACACGATACCTTCACCTACGATTCTTACCAGAGTGCAGGCACTTGGTTTAACTATATCCTTCATAGCGACTCCAACCAGATCCTCTACTACGACAGAGAAAAACCGGGGATGAGGAAAGGCGTGCCATATCAAACCAGGAGGATCTGATCGGTTCCCAGCAATCAACCACCCTGGCCTCCAAGCAAACCAATCCCGCAAGGTTATTCCAAGAGCGCGAGCCAATACCATGGCCAGAAAGCGTCCGGTCCCCATCGAGGACCCCAAGGAGCCTCTGGAACAGACCAGTCCAAAGCGCGCCAAAAGATCTCCCGCAGACAAGAAGCCCGCCATCCACGCGCCGCAACCTCCCTCGCCATCGCTCTCCCCCAACGATAAGACCCACGACACGCGGTGTGAAAATCCAGTCGCCGTGGAAAAAGACCTGTACACCGAGGCGTTCTTCGCGGACATGGCCTATACCGTCGCACACATCTTCCCCTTTGAGCAATTCGCCGAGAAGCACGGGTGTGCGGTCAGTCTGGTCTCCCAGGCCCTGATGGCCACCATGATCGCCCCGTATTCCGACCCCGACTTCGACTGGCAGGAGGACCCTGACTGGACCATTGTGCGCTTCGGAGAGGGCATGGTCGACAACTGGAAACGGTACTATAACGAGATGATGGACCAGTGCAGACCACCCTGCCCTGGATGGGGCGGTGATGACCAGGAGAATTTTCCGACCTCCCCGACCGCCACCTCCTCCAGCTCCGATGATGAGACATCACAATCGACGTACTCAACCACCGACCAGTCCGAGACCACCCAACAGGAGACGGAGCAAGCCTCGTCCCTCTCGAAATTCGGGAAACACCCGGTCGCCCCGGGCCCTCCGCGATCGATCCTCAAAACCCATGACATTTCTGCAACCAGTGGGCGATCCAAGAAGACGCTGTCCTGGCAAGAGGAAGGAGATGTTTCCCCTACAGAGTAGATGAGTTGAGCCCGTTTGTCACGGCCGAGGAGCAGTCGGTTCTGCTGGAATGACATCCTGCATCCTGGCCCACGTCATTGGGGATGCGCCGCAGACCGACATATCAAACAAGCAACCCAAGGAGCATTATGATCCCAGCATCCTATGGGTTTGAGTAGACAGACTGCGTCTATCCATCTCAATTTGAGGAGTTTCCGTGGGACGGATGGACATTGAGGGTGGTGGATCGGTTCTTTTTCTTTCTTTTTTTTCGTTCTGTTTCGGTATTGTTCTATCTCCCCATCCACCTCTGATCTCCCGTCGAGTGGATTCTGGGTCCTGCCCTAGGCCTTTCTGTCTTCGAAAGGTCTCTCTCTGTACATCTACCAGACTCGAGTCCCAATGCCAGATAGAGAATCAGATCATTCACGGAGCTAGTCTCCATTCTTCCCTATGACATGATGTCCGCCTTCTTTTTGCCCCTCTGCCCCTCTGCCCCTCAATGGCAGGTTGACCCAGCGATCCCAATCAACCCAAGAAAGTGTGTGGGCTCCACTTCGACGACGGTGATGTCAACATGTTTGCCAAGTCCAATGACCGCTGGCCGTTTCCTCAGGCAGCCCATTACTCCGTTGGGCCAAGTGGCGGCTCACCGCCCTGGCTCTTCCCTTTCTTTTTCCCGTCGTTCGCTCTCCCCATCTCGCTCTCTCTCCTTTCTCCGTCTTGACTTCAGTCCTTTCCTCAACTAGACAATCCTCCAATTCATTCTTGTCTCAATCGACTCCC